>VYZQ01036612.1:24779-36183 GCA_013400655.1 Mystacornis crossleyi
TGAGAATGACATTTGCAGTTGACATACAGTGGTCACAGCTCAACTAAAGACATCTTGAGGCCATGGAAGGCATGGTCTTTTCCTTTGAAGAGTGTCCTTTAACTTCATAATGAGAGAAAAATGCAGAGTTCCCATTACACAACAGCTGCATTAGTGTCAGACTTAAAGGACATGCAGAATCTTCTGCCCATCTTCTTCTGGGATTAATTCACCTCCATAACTCTTATTTAGTATTTGTGGTACCTGAAACTGTGACAAGTTCCCTCTTAATTTTCACAGCTGTCAGAAGGGACTGCCACCCAACAGACAATACATGGGCTAAAACCTTTCACCACATACTCCATTGGTGTGGAGGCCTGCACCTGTTTCAACTGTTGCAGCAAAGGACCCATGGCTCAGTTCACCACGCAGCCGGCTCCGCCCTCAGAGCAGCCTCCGCCGCAGATCCGCACCGTGACCTCCAGGAACGCCTCTTTCCAGTGGAGTGCGCCTCAGTCACCCAATGGCATTGTCACCAGGTAGGAGCTGCCACCCAGCTGAACCTGTGCACCTTGGCTGGAGGTGGTGCCAGAACCATTTCAGCTGGAATTGCATGGCTGAGAGCACTGAACAGCTGTGAGAATTGTCTTCCTTCCTTGGCATGTTGGTGGTGACATTCCCAGTGGCCTGAACACCATCAGGAAAATGTTTACATACACTGTATGTGATTGCTTTTCTCCTGAGCAGGATACTGGGGAGGATGAAGATGGAAAGGATGAGCTGTTGTGAGTGGAGGTGATTTGTTTTCAGCTGTGGTTGTGTAGTCAAATAATTCTGAGTTCAACTGGCAGTGAAGAGGTAGCTGCAATCTGGAGTACCTTAGGAAAAAATCCTGACTTGCAGAAGTGAGCAGCAAGGTAACAGGAGTCAACAGTTTCATTGTGAGTGTGACTTATGGACCACCGCAATTGATCAGCTATCTGACCGTTAGGACCAAAATCTCCAAGAGAAAAACTGGGATCAGGTCTATTCTTCTCCAGTAGCCAGACAGCAATTAGGGTGAAATGTAGGATTGGCTTTTATGTTATTTAAGGCCCTTTATTCATCAAAATCTCAATTTTGTTCTCAGCTATGAGCTTCACGTGTACATGGCGTGTCCTCTGAACCTACAGCCAGCAGCGAAGGCTTGCAATCCTGGCCCGACTGAGGTGAAGTACACAGGGAAGGGACAGAGCGCCAACGTGTCCAACCTGGAGCCTTACACAACTTACAACCTGCGAGTTGTGTCCTACAACTCTGTTGGCAGTAGCGCCTCTGAATGGATCAGATTCACTACGGAAAAGGAGCGTGAGTATGAGAAATGGTTCACCAACCAGTGATGCCCTCTTCTGAGGCCCGGGGCTGCTCAGAGCCAAATGACTTCCCCACCTCTGGGAAAGAGAAGGTCCCCAGAAACCTCTTCTTCCATGTCCCTGGTCACTGCATCTCTGCTGCACATTCATTGAAATTCTGCTCTGAGGCTTAACTGCTCATTCCTTCAAAAATATTTCTTTGCTCATCATCTGATGTCACATCCTCTATCTTGGGAGCCTGGAAACCTTTTATTTTACTGAAAATGGGCAGCAAAGCCACAGAACATAAAATGTTCAAGTATTACCAGAAGGGTGATGTGTAGTAATAAATATACTGCCATAAATAATTCCTTGGAAAAGTGGAGATCTTGAAAGAGACCTGGTGATTGTTTTCAGGAACAGTCTTATTGTTCTAATTCACGCCACACTTCTGCTAGGGGTCATAAAAGTTTTCCTTGGATGTCATCTGAATGACTGGATGCTTGTGAACACTGAAGTAAGAATTTGTTGCTGTCCAACCACCGCAGGCAGTGCTTTAAGGCCATGTGGGGGTATGCATGGAAATTAAACATGCAGGACCTGTGCCTACAGGCAGAATAGATTTTGCCATCAAAACTGAATTTGTAGTAGTCTAACATCAGCTTTTATTAAAAAGATCTATAGTGCTGTAGCCAGAGTCATTCCTTAACAGATGAGACGGGCATTTCATCTCAGTCTGTCAGGTCAGGGCAAAGACGATTCACTTTTTATCTCGTGTCAGGATTTCAGAATCACCTTTCTAAAATTTCCTGTTGCATCATTTGGTAGTTCTGCCAAGTAATTACTAAAAATCTATAATCTGATACATCCTTAGCTGAAAATTTCAGGTGTAACAGGCCCAGATTTTCTTTAATGTCACCACTGAAAAAAACCACACCAAAAACAAAGTAAAGAACAAAAAGAGAAAAAAACCCCAAAAAAGCAAAAAACCAACCAACCAACCAAAAAACCAAGCAAACAAAAGAAAGATCCCTTATCTCCAAAGCTGTGTTTTATTAAATTGCAAGTTAAAAGGCTGGAACATGATTATGAACTTCTAAATGGAGAAAATTCTTAAGGAACTGGTGTGACACATCAAAAAGATTTAAAAGCGATTTTTAACCCCCCACTCACTAGGTCCAAAGTCCTCTTCTTTCAGCCTTGCTTTTCTTGCCTTGCTGACCTCTTCCCACCAGGTTTCCAGAGTCCCTCTGACTGTCTCCTTCCTTGAGTCCCTCTGACTGCTTCCTCTTGCCTCCAAGGCTTGCTTTAGTGACAGTGGGCAATTAGCAGTGAAGTGCAGCTGGACAAGCAGCTTTCTTATGAACAAACCAGGAAATACCGGGCAGATGGCTTAATGGCAACACCACAAGAAAGGACCACCTCAAACTTAAATGAAGTTTTTTGTCAGCAAGCTGTTGAGCCCAACTGATGAACTCTTCTTCCCTGAAGTGAGTTCTGGGTTTCTTTTCCGTCTGCCTGCCATCTGTCCTTGCTTTTCTGAAACCCCATGTTTTCATGTATGCCCATGTGTTAAAGATGATCTTGGCAATTTCTCGGGGCTTGCAAAAGAACCCTCTTCATAGCAGTTCCCACAGCCCAGCCTGCTGCAGTCAGGCTTGCACAACCTCCTGTGTCTCCCCATCCTCTACCTTAAGCTGGAACTTAATTTATACAGTTTTAGTGTCCGTACCACATACACAAAGGCATAGGGAGGGAGTTCAATATTTGTTTTCAGGATATATTTCTGCTTTCTCAGTGCAGAGGCTGGCATGCTAGAGCAGCTTTTCCTTTTTTCCTTGTATCTTTGCTAATCATACACATGGATATGCGAGAAAGAGAGTGCATGTGGCAGAGAGCTTGTATCACGCAGAATCTCCTTCTATTCGTTGTATAACTCAGTCACAGAATCACTTCTAGCCTACTGGCTAGAAATGAGCTCTTTTTCCTTGTTTTGTAGCACCTCGGTACATGGCTCCGTTCTCTGTGGTCAGCAATTTAACCACCATCCACATTGACTGGAGCCGCACCTTCGTGCTGAACGGGCGCCTGAAGGAGTACGCGCTGACGGAGAGCGGGCAGCGCATCTACAGCGGCTTCGACACCGAGCTCTACTTGCCAAGGACATCTGACAAAAGTCAGCTTCCTACAGCTTCCTCTCTGGGAGAGTCGGTTGAGCTAAGTTATTACTAATGTGGGCTAAAATTCAAAACAAATTCTCCATTGCAATCCCAAGCGAAGACGAAAGGACTGTACAGGCAGACCAAAATGTATCTAAGTAAATCCTTGAAATAAAATTCATGGAGCTGAGCTTTCTCTTAAACATAATACCTGACTGGTTTGATTCACTGTGAGGGTCAAGCTTTCTCAAATCTTAGAGCTGTGTTGCAATTCCATCCTTCAGGGCTATGGTCTGGGAAATGTATAGAAATCTTCAGTTTCAGGAAAGGCTGAAGTTTGAATTTTCATTTGAATCAAATTAATTCAGCAGCTCTTGGAACCACTTGCAGTCTTTAAAATACAAGGAAAACTGTCAACAGGGGGGAAAGAAAAGGAAAAGAATAAGCAGCAAGAAAAATGTTTTCTGTTTTTATGACATTGGGATTTTGTATGTCAAAGAATTTTGTAGTTTATTTATTATCTTCCTGATTACTACAGTGGTGCTCATACCTTTTTTTTTTTTCCATTCAAATGTTCTTAATATGTTTGTTTTAGTTATTAATGAAGTATGAGGGATTTAGGGCAAAGTGATGAAAAAATTGAAAGTTTCCAGTTACACTGGAAGAGGGAGAATTGAGTGGTGAAAGAGGAACATATTTTGTAGCAACATCATAGTGATGATTGGATATGATCTGCCATGGTTCAGAGTTTAGAAATTCGATACCCATGTGTAAAGAATTGTGAAGCTCTGGTCTGGGACTCAGGTGGGTTTTGCTGGGTTATGTGCTGTTCCTGCCTTGGTTTTTTAGAGCTGGCTGTTTGCTAGTGAATTGTGGTGAAAAAGCAGCACCTACAGTATTTTTATTTCTGCTGCTGACAGTATTTTCTAATTTTTCTTGCTCAGCCTTTTTGTTTCAAGTGACCTGCATCACCGATGAAGGGAGTGCCATGACACCGGTCATCAAGTACAACGCTGGAGAGGGAGTTGGTAAATAAGTGAAGAAATTACCTAGCACCTGTTCATTTGATGTGTTTGTGCTTGAAATTTGGTGTGTAGTGCGTGGCAGGCAGGATGGCATCTCACTGCAGCATCAGGGGCTTCCTTAGTGCCTTGTGTGTGAGGTATGTGTGTAATGTGCTTTTTTTGCCATGTATGGATGCCTGTTCCTTTATGTCATAGAATCATGAGTCCTTTAGGTTGGAAAGGACCTTTAAGATCACTGAGTCCAACCATCATAGAATCACAAAATGGCTGGGTTGGAAGGGACTTTAAAGATCATCTACTTCCAACCTCCTGCCATGGAGGACAACTTCCACTAGACCGTTGCTCAAAGCCCCATCTTGTCTGGCCTTGAAGGCTTACAGGAGTGGGACAATTCTCACAGTTAGCTTCAGATCCTCTCCTCAGATATGTAGTATTTTTTTCTTTTATTTTTACCTAAGTATATTGCTCCAAATTGTTGTGCTTTTTCCTGCTAAAGAGAATCTGCTCACTTCCAGATTTAAGTTCCAAATTTGGATCATCTTGAATTTCAGTCCTGTCCTCCAAAGTTCCCCTTCAGTTTGACAGTGAAAATACACATCCTCTCTCCTTCCAGTATCCCACCCAACCCAGTAAGGGACATCTGCCTGCCCCTTTCCTATGGCCAACCAGCAGATTCACCTGGGATGTGTTCCCCTAGCCAGTTTATGAGAATGTCAAACTAGATGTTGTCAGGACCCAGTTTATAACACCTGACATTTCCCTTCTGTCCACAAGGCTTTGGCCTGTTTTGTGGAAGCGAGGGAGTTTGGTATGGTGACATTGTCTTGTCCATTGAGCAATAGATGCCTAACAGTAAAAGGTTCCAGGTTTTTTGAGTCCTTAGTTTTCTTTGAACCAAAGCTAAGTTCGAATCGTTTCTAACTGAATTAATTAACTGGTTTAATTAAGTTCTTTTTCTTGTAGCATCTTGTTCAGCTTTTTAAAATAGATCTGCCTTATATTTGCAATTGCTCTTTACTCTCCATTTCCCTTATATCCCTTTTCATGATTTCACTCCATTATCCTGCAGAATTTCAGGCAAGGCTGCCTTAAAGGCATTATGAAATGTTTCCAGTTTCTCTACATCCACCACGTTCCACCCTCTGCCCCTTTGTTCTTTTGGTTGCTGCTTTTACCCAGAGTCTATTGAAAACTTGAATGGCACCGTAGGCAACTTGCAGAGGAGGCTTGCAAGTAAAGGTGTTGGAAGTTCCTTGGCCAAGAATTTGGTTATACTTGTAGGATTGCAAATAACCAGAAATCCTGTCACTGAGATTCTTACACTTGTGTTCTGTATGAGTAAAGCCAACCAAGTGATTGTTTTGTTTTCTAGCGGGTCGGGGGAAGGAGTAGTAAAATGTTTCATGTTGCTTGCTTTTATATTAATGTATTAAAGCCTTCCTCCCTCATTTGTTAACTGCACAGGCCTGTAACTGCACAATTGTTCTGGAGAGAATGTCCTCTGTCTGTACCGCTCTGAAATTACTGGTATAATTTCCCCTCTTCAAGGTTACTTGGAGAACCCTTTTTTACTCACATTCCACCACCACCACCTCCTTTCAGAAGAGCTGCTGATGCAGTGGTGATTTCCAGCCTAAGCAGCAATGCCAGAGCTTTAAGCAGGGTCTCTTGAGGGTAGTAAGTTTTTTATTACAGCCCGCTAGCATATTGAACCATTATGCCACCTTGAGCATAAGTGCAAATAAGCACATGACGACAAAATTACTTAAATTTCTGCCTAATTTATTAGCGAGGAAAGGGACAGCATATTGTTAAATGCTTCTTGAAATAACTGTCCCCTTCTCCCCTAATCCCTCTATTTACAGGTCTGATCTTGACAACACCTGGAGAGAAGGACAAAGCAGAGTCCAAACATGCAAAATTCTATGACGAGTTGTGGTTTGCAGTGCTGATGGTAGTTCTAGGATTGATCCTCTTGGCTATTCTTCTCTCCTTAATTCTTCAGAGGAAGGTCCACAAGCAACCCTATGCACGAGACAGGCCTCCTTTAGTTCCACTCCAGAAAAGAACATCACCAATGAGTGTGTATTCATCAGGTGAAACCCACCCGGTACGTTTGGAAAAATGCAATGTTGTGTATCTGTGATGTTATACTTCTATATGCCCCATCAAACACACACACAGACTTTTTCTTCTTCCTTCCAACATTTTGTTGCACACTTGGTTACCAAATGCAGGCTGTTCAGTGTAGGTAAAGGACTGTGTGGTCCCATATGGGCCATGTCTACGTGGGCACAGAGAGCAAGGTTACAGGTCCTTAGTCCAAACAGAGCCCTGGGGCACCTGGCCTGCAGGCCCTGAAATGCTTCTGATGCCTAAGATAAACTTTGGATCTAAAGTCACAGAAAATGCAAAGCCACTGCTGTCACCTCATGTTAGCTGACATCTGCAATAGAGCTGAGAAGTCTTTGGCATGCTGTGAGAAGGTAGGTGATAAAATGTGCTTTTCAGAGGAACTTTTCATGTGTTCCCACCTGCCTGCTGTGGATGGATAACCAGGATCAATCTGACGGTCTTTGTCAGGTATCCAGGAGATATGCCTGCAAAGAACAAGACTTAGGGAGAGGCATTATTTCTTGCCAGTATCCGTCTACCACCCAGCTCCACTGCTCTAGGACGAGCTGCATGCCAGGAGGGTTTGGAGTAGTGAGAGTAATCAGGGAAAAAGCTAGGGAATTCACAGAAAGCATGCGTGCATTTGTGCACATAGACCCACGGTGGGACCATCAGAGGGATGGGAGGAGGACTACTGGAAAGTGTTTAAGAGGAAGGCTTTGTATATTTTTTTATCATGAGAAGTTGTAATTCTGAATAAAACGTATAAAAAACATGTTGCATCATGTAACAGAGTAGTTGTGCTATCCTACCCCTTGAAAAAGCAAAACAAAAGAAATATGGCAATTGTTATGGGATTGAGAATGGGAGCAGCCCTGCCTTCCATTTCCATGCTTCTTCTGAGGCACAGGCTGTGAGATGATTCTTCTTGTCACTTCCCAGCTTCTTTTTCCTGTGAGCACCATCAAGCAGCATAGTGACTCCTGCATCCTTCACGCATTCTGTTCCTTCTTGTCTCGGTGCCAAGACACTGCATCTGTGCCTCAACCAAGAAGCTCTTGGAAACAATGGGATTTCCAGTGTGCCCCTTCTCCTGGCAAAGGCTAAGAGCATAAGAAACTTCTTTTTTTTGGTCTCATGGTTCTGATTCCTTTTCCTCTACAGTCTGTCATCTTGTGTTATTCCTCTTGACTTTAAAATGTCTTTGCTGTTGGCATGCCTGCACAATTCCCTTTCATGTTCTTGCCCTTTCTTTTATTTTCTTTTTTTGGTTTGGTTTTTTTTTTTTTTTCTCTTTTTCCAGAAGCTCATGAACTTAATAGAAAGGAAGATTCTTTAGTGCAGCAGTTGAAGGACTGAGCTGAGAAGTTAGGACAGAGCTACTACGGAGTGGCAAAATGGCTTGTTGTACAATTGTTAGTGAGGTCATGGTGAGCAATGCTGGCTGCCCACATGGTACTTGACCACTTAAATAGTGCCTGGTCTTTGCCAGTTCCCCTACTGCCCCACATCCTGCTGCACTGCTCTCCCTCACAGAGCTGCAGCTAATTCACACCCTCTGTCAGGTACACCTACACTGCACCTTGCCCTGCCCTAACGCTTTTCCTCCCTCTCTTTAATCTCAGTTTGAAACTATTGCTGACACATCCGATTCGTCAAGCAGTGTCACTCTCAAAAGATACACGATGCACTTTGAGGTAGAGTCCTCAGCTTGCAGAGTGGCCGGACGTGTGATGTGTTAGATGACCCAAGCATGCACAAAGGCATCTGACACTGCATGTTTCTCCTGTTGGGCGAATGAGTTTTCCCCTGGTCATGAAAAGGTCTGCAAACATTCCCTTGCTGTGCAAGTCTGGGCTATCATTCTGGTAATCAAAAACCTTTGGACTTCTGCTTGTTGATACTTTAAAAAAAAAAAATTAGAAAGAAGAAGAGAAGAAAAAATTGGGGGAAATCCTGGTTTAGCGTTCGTGGATTTTTTGTTTGTTTTTAATGATATGTTTGTTCTATAGTGGGGAAAGGTCTGGGGATTTTTCCATTTATAACTGTGCATGACTTTTGAGGCATGGTTATCCTGTTCTCTTCCACTCCTGCTTTGTTTTTGTTCAGATAAAGTATTTAACACCATGCCCTTTATTTTTTTATTTATTACTTTGTGTCTTCCTCACAGGGACTAGCAGATACGAAAATTCCAGGAGCTGGTTCTCCCACGAGCAACCGCAGCGTCCGTATCACACCTGGGGGGAGGAGGCTGAGTCAGGGCCAGCTGAGTCGCACGTATTCCCCCGCCTCTCTCCATCGCAGTGTCAGCCAGTTGCTCGACCTCTACGACAAGAAGACTTTTGAAGAATCACCTTGGGATGCCATCCTTCACAACCATCGCACTACTGGCCGTGGCTTGGTAAGGGCTCCTGCTCCTCTGAGACGCTGCTGTGTGTCACCTGCTAGAGATTTGTCTGTTCTGTTGGAATCGTAAAAAGGCCTAAGTATCAAAAGTTCCTGGAGATACAGCCAAAAGGCCTAGAAGGACGTGGGCAAAAGTTAGATCCTCAAAATTCTTCAAGTCTACTGCTCTCCTCTAGAGTTGCAGGTGATCACACATTGCTCTTACAGGATGCAAGGGATCCATGTGCATCTCTTTACGGTTTCCATTGAACTATTAACTCCATGGTCTACCAACGAAATGCACCTTGAAGAATTCCCTTCTATTTCATGGCCTTTTTTTTTCCAATGCACTTCAGCAAATGTCCATGTCTGAGGTGGGATATCTTGGCATCCTTCACACATTTAATGCCAGAGGCTGGAGCTTGTGTTCTAGTGACTCCTGTTCTGTTAACTGGGATCCAGTTGCTGATTAGACCTGCACTCTGTCCTCTGCTTAGTCACAATGCAGAGATTATGTGAATGCTCAGATCTCCTGGCACGTGTGACAAATGAATTCAAACTCTGCCCCCCTGGGACCAGAATGATGTTGGGGGGCAGGCAAAGTATTTCTCTTTTAATACAGGACAGGACTGGACAGTGTCATCAACAGGGATCTGAACACATAGGTACAAGACATTATGATTTTCGAGCCAAGGACAGTGATGTGTGTAACAACCTTCCTCTTTGTCACCAGGAAACAGGCTTTTTAACTTCCACCCTTCCCTGACCAAATGTGTGAGAAGGGGTTCAGCGGTCAGTGAAACATGAGTTTGCTTCCTGAAAAAAATGAAAATTAAGGTTCCTACAAAGGACCCAAAATGGGGGTGAAGGGCCTGTGAGGTAGTAACAAAATTAGATGGAGTGTGCAATTTAGTGAGTGGATCTTGTCGAAAATGCAAATGAACTGGAGGACAGTCTGGCACATAAATCTAAGTAACTTCCTCAGACTTTTACCTTCAGTACACTGAACAGCTGGAAGGGCTGGAACATACAGGCTTATCAAAGTATAGGGGTGTTGGTTCCATCATTGCCAAACCCACTTAGACCCCAAAAGCAGGACCAAGGAAGCTGATAGAGCTTAATTAACAAGGTAGTGATAACTCTAGGCAAAACCCCTATAGGTACAGGTTAACCTTCAGCCTGCACACTGCAGCTCATGGACTTCCCAACTCAGAGGTAACATGAGTCAGCCTTGCCCTTTTCTCCAAGTTATCACATCCTTGTGATTTAATTCCTTGGGGACTAACAGCTCACCCAGGGTATACCTCTCCATGATCTCATTAGCCAAAAGAACAGCTTCCTGCTGCTGAGACGAAGCTCTTGCTCTACCCACTTATCTTGGGCTGACACCCTGACTTAGTTTAGGTTGCAAACCCCCCCATATGCATGTTAGAATGAGTTTAAAAGTACTCCAGTGACTTTCAGGAGTGGCAAGAGCAGGAAAACAAAAACTTTCATTTCCTTTTGGTGGCAAACAACCCTGACAGCATGAGCTCAGCTGCTTTATCAAAGCAGCAGCTCTTCTGTCCATCCTCTTTACATTGCCCTGAGCTGAAGTCCCTGCTCCTGTGTTGCTCAGCTAGTCTACTACAAACCTCCAGCAATGCTTTTGACTCAGTTCTTCTCTTTATTACACTCAGTAGCGTAGGAATGGTGATTTCAAAGTTTGGTTCACCCCTTTGTCCAGCTTGCAAAAAAACAACATAGTGAATGGCCGTAGTGGCCCAGGACACAAATCTGCAGTAACACTGCTCGTGCCCTCTTTATGCTATGGAAACAGTTTATTTCTCTCCTGCTTTCAACTGTCTCTGGCTTAATGCAGGAGTGCAGGTGGAAGCTCAGACACTCCCTTGGAATCCTGAAGACCAAAACCTTACCTAAATCATGTGTGATGGGGTTGTTACACACAACAAAAATGTAAACATGTAATTTTTTTCTTTTCATGGCTCCAAGTTCCCAGTACACTGTAACAAACACTATATTATTGACCATTTGTCAGATATATAGAGCAATTGACGTAATTGATTGTATTTTTTTTTAACTTACTTGCTTACTATGAAAATCTAATTGGCTTGGATTCAGGTGCTTGAATGCTTTAGATTCTTATCTCATCCTGGGAGGAAAGGGAAGACATTAGAAATGCACTTANGGGCAGCATGTTTGGTAAGGAAGTCTTTTACATGTCCAAAAACCAGCACGTGGCTAAAAGGGGCCTGCATGGCAGGATGTCCATGTTTTCTCCTGGCCTGACAGAGCTCCACCACAAAATTGTGTTCATGCACTGGTGAATAAACAGCACTGAAGGAATTCTTATGAAGTTGTTCTAGCCTTTGTGTTCTCTCACTCCCTTTCCCCACCCTCTTGGCTCAAG
>VYZQ01036613.1:0-38833 GCA_013400655.1 Mystacornis crossleyi
ATAATCTCAGAGGCCTTTTCCAAGCTCACTGATAATGTAAGCAGCACCCTGGGCCACTGGGGAGTAGGACCCAAGCACGATCACATTCTCAGTAAATGTGAAGTAGTGTATTCACATTTAAATCAGGTAAGGGTAAAAGAAGGTCTTAAACGGACTAAAATAGAACAGAATGGAGACAGTCTTTGAAAGCCACCCAGACTTAATCAAAATCAAGCTTTCCCAGAAAGCAGAGCCGGCTCCCATTGAAGGACTGCACCAAAGGAACCTTCGGAAGAGTTCTGGCAACCTTGTCGGAAACCTGTGCAAGCACTGCAGCCTTTAAAAGAGATATAATGTATCTGCCCTTCTGCCACCACATCCAGTAGCACTCACTACTTTGCTCTACAATCCATATCCCATAGAGAGACAAACGGTACATCATTGTCCTTTAGCCTCTTTGACCCAGGGAGGCTGGCACAAGAGGGTACAGTGGGCAATTTTTAATGGAAAATTACTATTACAGGTCTATTAGTAATATTATCGATGCCATTGGTAAAAAAAAACCCAAACAATGTTTCCCAAAATAATAAGGGACTTAATCCTTTGAAAACTTACATATATATTCACAGGCTGAAGTCACAACTCTTAATATTTTCAATTTCTACTCTACTTTTAAAAAAACCAGAAAAATAATCATCCCACGATTCAAAGATCCAGTTAATTAAAAAAATCTAACAACAACATACAGGAATAGTCATCATAAGATCACAGAGGTGTGCTCAATGTTTTTTGGAAGTACAGGGCCAGCCCTATACTTTCAACCCCTCTGCAAAGTGCACCATGACCCACAAGTTTCATATCAAGGTCTGCAGAGCAGGCTCCCTCTGTTTCTGTGTGGGAACTCTGTCTATCCATTCATCAGCCACTTTTTTTTTTTTCTTCTGTAGACAGTGATGTGAGGCAGGCACTGAGTAAAGCTCCTCATGTTCTTTTCGGCCAAGCCTGGGGTGAATTTTGCCCCATAAATTTGTTTCAAAAGTCCTGGATTAATGAAGAGTTGGAGCACATTGTTTTCAGGATGAGATAACAAACCTGGCTGGGGCTCAAATAGAAAGTTAGTGAGATAACCCAATGAGACAGCACAAAATGAGCTTCAACTCAATCCAAAAATTCTCAATCCAAAAAATTCGTATTATTCAGTAATATGAATAATTGAGTTAAACATGCATAAAGCTTGTGGTTTAAAATAAACCTCACTGAAATTTTTACAGTCAATAAAATCTTAAGCCATTATTGGTTTAGGCAGCACATTGTGTTTGCTTCAGTGTATAGTGTTTCTGTTTTCAGGGGAAGGCTGCTTGGTCACTTGGCAGTGTTACCTGGACACTGGGAGGCAAACACAGCTCAGCAGAGACTTCAAAGCAACTATAAATATCTAATGTTTTGTAGACATTATCATTTAGCTATTTGCAGGAAATTTTATGGAGGTGTAATTACTGCTTAATTCTAAATAATAAAATAGAAGGAAAACAATCTTCCCTGTCTATTAACAGAATTTAAGAAACACTGAAAAGCTTACAGGGGAGCAAAGCCAGTAAGACAGAACTTCATTCTGCTTTCTCAAATACAGGATGTTAAATCTGGCTTCCAAGGAAGAATAAAGCCTGGGTGGTAGATGAACTTTCTGCACTCAAGAATAGTATTTATCTGCTATGAAAGATAATCACAGCCTACAAAAGCATAGAAGTTGTTTTGAGACACAAAAATAAACTGCTGCTTTTTCTTCCTCTCAATCTGTCAGCCTTCCCCCATTTATTGCCCTTTTTCTGTCATTATCATAAAAATCTATATTCCTGAATAAATGTAAGTTAAAAGGAAAGAAGATTTCTCTAAAGTATGGGTTACTTATACCATCATACTGACCACATGTAAATACCAACAAACCCAGTGAAAACTACCAGATCGCCTGTCATCAACAGGAAAGTAGATTACTCTCAAAAATACAGTGTGCATCCATCATTTCTGTCTTCCAGACCATAGTGTATGCACTGGCAAATAATAAATTAAAAAAAAAAAATAAAAGCTTTGAGCCGTGTTTGTGAAGGGGTAGTAAGTTTTCTTTTATGATAAATATTAAGCTTTTCTCATTATTAGTCTAGTTCTCTGGGAGGAAAATGCTTTGTGGTAGAATTCCAAGGGTCTTGCTGGCATTGTATTAAAAAAAAGTACGTATACCAGGCATTAAATAAATTAAAATCACCAGCATTCTACTAAAATAATCAGAACAAGAGCATTTGGCACAAGAGAGCCCTCGTAGTGTCACTTATTTAGCTGAGATTCTATTCAGAGCTTATGCAAGACACAAGATGGTCTCCCACAAAGAAGGGAAGGAATAATAATCCATCAAAGTGAGTGCCAGTCAGTCATGGGAAAAGGGATACTCTCACCAAATTTATTGGAATTATCAGTAACTCTGGGGCTGAAATTAAGATAAATACAAGGAAGAAGTTAAAAATAATCAGTGTCTCAAGGAGTTCAGGCCAAACTCTAAGCAACATATTCCCTTTATCAGAGCTGTAATCTGTCTTCTCTGATGATTCCTAGCATTGTGATGCCTTACATAATTTGTTTTATAAAATTATTATCTAAATGAAGAATTTTGGTTTAGCAATTGGACAACATTCTAAATCTGACAACATCCTAAAGGAGATTTATCAATTAACCAAAAACCCCCTAATCTCTTCTCCAAGTCAAATTCACGAGATAATGTTACATTACCCTTCAGGCCAACTCAAAGTACAGTCACAACACAGAGCAGGATGTAGGAACTTCCTCAACAAACTCATCTGATTCCAAGTAATTTTGTGCACAGCTAGAGTGTGTTCAGAGTTATTTTATACACCAGAAATGAGTGGTTTGAAGGACATTTTTGGATCAGCAATGAATTCTAATAAAATTGCAACCATCTCTCTCCTTGAAGAGATAAGAGTAGATTGCTTTCACCTCTTGTGTTGTATCTACCAAGAACTACAGGCTCACCCTGCAGTAATTATTTTTCTAGTATCCATTTCAGTTTGTAGCATGTGCATTCAGCAATCCATGGGATATACTCACAAAATTGCTTACAAAATATTCATTTAAGTCCTTAAAGAATGGTAACCCCAGAACCCAGAAGGTGTTTTGTCTGGTGGTTGGTCTTCTGGACCAGCTTATGGCAAACTGAAGATTGTCAGAGTGAAGCTTTTGCAGATGGATAATGTTTGTTTCCAACTCCTTTGGATTGTATGCCAAAAAATATGTAAGAACATTATAATTTAATAACCGATATTTCAACCAGCTTTCAAACCATCCATTCAAGGTCTTTTGTTTCTGCTTAGCTGTTATTTTTCGATGCTACGTGACACAGCATATGCTGTTTGTACTTTCTGAAAAAAAGTCATTACTAAGGTGAAACTGAATTTCATGACAAAGGTAATGACAGGCAAACACTGTAGTGAGAAATAGCACACACTTACCTCCTTGTTTTCCTGCCTTCCCTGTTCTTTCCCTCTTCTTCCTTTTTCCTTCCCCTGCTATGTTGTGGAAAGGTCTCTCGATTGTTAATTGACTTGATTGAAAAGGAGTAAATGAAGCTTTGAAAGGATGTGGATTCTTAGACAGGGCTACTTTATTTCTCCTTTCTTGAACTACTGAGCTGGCAAACTCAGGCAGCACAAACCTAAACCAGCTTTAGGATCTCCAATCTCCACGAACTTCTTTCAGTGTTTTTGTCATTTCCACTTTTTTATTTTCCCAGTAGGAGTCCTTTGTGTCTGTTTCTGTATTCTATTTCACCTTGCTTTAATTTATTGTTTTCCTTTTTGGTATTCAGTGCTAGCTAAAATTCTCTGCAGATCTTTGAAATATTGCTTGGCTATCTAGCTTCCTGAAACTTGAATTTATTTGTACTCACTAAGAGCTGTACACTTTTACCTTTCTTGGGTTTTAAATATTTTTGCTTTTCATATACAGAATTTTACAATTCTTGTTTATTTGCAAGATTATTTATTGTTTTTTTCCCTTTGCATTGCAAGTTGTCAGCCATAAGTAGGAGGAAGACCTGTCATTCTGTATTTCCTTGAGTTCAGCCAAAGATGTGTATTATGCAAATGAGAATGAATATAACAAGATTTTCAAAACAAAAACAACATGTAATTTTAATTTCATGGATCATTTATGCAAAACAACAAGGTATAAATAATAAATTGTCATTATATACCTCCCAACACCTTTTTGCACAACGTTGTCATAGATGGAAGCATCAATGAGGAGCAGGTAGAATTGAAATAAAACCTATTTAGAAAAAGAGATGTCATTACTTCTAAATAAACATGCGTTTTGGATAGAGAATTTAGTCAGTCCTTGGAGGAAAAAAAAAGGGTTGAAAAGTCATAAATGGTTTGCAGAGCACTAGAAGTGCACATGAGATTTCACACCACTAAAATTTTAATCAAAAAGTGTTAATCAGCCGTGGTGAAAATAGCTGAGATGTACAGAAATCAAAAGACAAGTGATAGGGTAATACAGTAAAAAAAGGGACCACGTGAGACAAGAAATGAAGCATAGTTAGCTACTTTTACAAATAAAACGAGTAGTATCAGTACAGATCACAGACAAGAAGTGCATCTTGCTGGCAGCATCATTTGGAGAACTGAGATCTACTCTGTGCTTTGTGTTCTGCACCAAGGGCTAACTCCCAGCTGATACTGCTTTTATTACTGTATTAGCATAATATGCTCTGGGACCTGTGCCATCAGCACAATATTCTGTGGCTTTATCACTCAGAAAAGATTTTAAACAAAAACTACTGACACTGTTCAATCTTCCCCACTTGTTATTCCCTCCCAGTAGACAGAGTATGGGTTTTCCCCTTTAACGAAAACTATTCAGAATTCTCTGCTCTGATGTGTTTGACCCAGACGCCATCACTGCTGCCATAAACCCACCAAGATTTACAATGATTCACTGCAGCCGTGCCACAAAACTGAGTATTTGGAGAAATACCCCGGCTATGGCAAGGTCTGCCCTCCGGAGAGCTGTAAGCCAAAAGCACAGTTCCCACAGGACCAGGGCAGAATGGACAGCATCTCAACATTCAAGTAAATACTTTCTAACAATGTTTTATAATTACTCTGTAAAGATTTTCCTTGTTTTTTAAGCGGGGACTAAATATTGTACTGCAATCTTCTCAAAATGCAGTCATTGCATCCCGTGCACATTTTGCATATTTAAAGTACAAATGTTGAGTATAGAAATACAGTTACCACAGAAAGGTCATAAAAGATAGCAAAGCATGTGTACAGCAACATTTGCATTCTTTACAGCAGCCTTTAACCTGTAAAGAGAATCTAAAATTTGTGTCTTTGTTTTCAGCCTGTTAGGAAATTTAGGTCTTATGGAAAACCTGGCAAGGCTGTGAACTTTCTGTAATACATATGTAGAACCTAAGACAGTGGGAAAATGAAATCCTAAGAAAAAGGAATAGGGGTATTTTTATTGATTTTTTTAAACTCAGATTATTAGTTTTAAGAAAGCAAACAGTAATATACACTCCTTTTATGTAATGTGCCCATACAAAAACAGTGAAATGCTGTTTCTGATTATATTCCATTCTCTGCATGCAATCAGTAAATGCTACCACTTGTAGTAATTTGAGATTTGCTCTGCTTCTGCTCCCTGATAATTTCTTTGCAAAATTACAGTAACTTTGTAAGTCTCCTTTCAGATACTTTAAATAATGTGGTTAAACTGTGGATGAGACTTGGAGTGTTAATAAACTTACTTCACCATCTACCTTTGAATAAAGGCTCTATCATGCATCAGACACCTATGACCTTATGAACTATGGGTTTCTCTCCTTTGTTCTATCCCTCCAACATATGGTGTCTGATGATTTTTCAGAGTAAACATCTTTTTATTTTTCCATATAGTGCAAAAAGTTACAAAAGTGACTTCATGAGGAAAAAAAGATTTTTTTAACCAGTGTTTTCCCCAATTCAGATCCGATTATATCCCATATGATGTGAAGACACCTTTTCAGCCACAAACAGAATATAGACCAAAGTCGGGGAAGATTGACCTGGGAACTGTATACCAAAGAGATTATAATCCTCATGAAGTGGGACCGGTGACATTAGCAAGGCCTCGAGAGAGGAAACACACCTCAGGAGCAAAAGTGGATACCATCCCAACCTATCGAGGTAATAATGTACGCCACCTACAGAAAGAGAAATAACCAAGATGAAGATAGTATTTGGAATTACCTGTATTAGAAACTGAATTTGTTGGTTTGGGACAGGAAGTAAAACATACTAGAAAGCAGGTGATAATCCCCTAAAACTCCAGTTGTTGAGGGGAGACTTCTTGCTTCTAAACTAAAACCCCTCTCCGAGGTTTTCTTGGCTACAAGGACATTCTAACTTGGTCAGGCTATCTCAAGCAAAAGTGGATGGAAATTAAGGTGCAATGGATCTTTTGGGTAGCTTTAGTGCATGTAGCTTATTTTTCCACAGAGTAGGTCAAAAGTGGAGTTAAAGCTTCTGCTTGTGTATGGTACAGCTTACATATACATCATCCTAGTAATGATCTGTCTTGACACAAATTATTCTGTTACAATGATCAGCACAAAGGTGCTAAGTCTTTTAAGTAAAATGGAAGATACTGTATATAAAACTTGTATAGGGCTATTTTCTGTTCAGGTTCTGTTGAGAAAATAGTCAAAATGGGGCATCAGATACGATTTTCTGGGGTCGGTTTTTATCACACACTATAATAGGAGACAGTTTTGTCAGATCGCAAACACGCAGATAAAATTATCGTTTCCACTTACATCCATTCTCTCTGTTTTGCAAGATTTAATACCCGAAGAATTTGTCTTCATTTTAAAGGAATGGTCTTAAGTAATAACACCTGTATGGTGGAATTTTGGTTTTGCTTTACAGATCACTATAAGTTATGGAAAAGTCAAAGAACGGAATCCTGTAAGGTGGAGCGTCCGTATGAGCCACCTTCGGAGAAGTTTGGAAATCCTTCTACCTTTCAAGATGACTACATTCCTAGGCAACCCAATCCCTCCCAAAGCTGCAAACCTTGCAATGCCAAGCTGCCAGAGGGGCCTTTTGATGGTAACACCATCCATCGCACCGCGTACGTTGTCCACGAGGTAGAGCCCGTGTTCCTACGGCCAAGAGAAGAGTACAAGCCAAGCGACCAACCCTTTGAAGACCTCACAACCCACCAGAGAGATTTTAAAGGGACACCTGGGGAACAAGCAAAAAGCTGCAAGCCCGAAAGTAGAAAACTTGGATCTGATCCTTTTAAAGGAACCACTGAATTCCAGGATCGCTATCAGCCGTATTTGGTCGCCACGCCCGAGTTCCGCAAGCCACGAGAGTACGTTCCACCCACAGACAAGATGGATCTCAACTCCTCAAACCGTCTTGATTACATTTCACACAGGGCTGCTCCGAGAGCCCCCATAAGACCAGCTCCTGGAAGAAAAAACACCGGCCCTTTTCAAGGGAAGACTACCACAAAAGAAGACTTTCAACCCTGGAGCGTCTGCCTGCCAGGGATTATTAAGAAAGAACAGCAAATTCAAAAACCCACAGGAAGATTTTCTAGTTTAACTACATTCAGATCCCATTACATACCACATCAGGCCAGTCCACCTCAAAGTTTCAAACCTGCGCACTCTGTAGGTACTGCAGTTCCTTTTAAAGATGAAACTTTGTATCGCACTGAATACACTCCAAAGAAGCAAGAGGTCTGCCCAGGACTTCATCCAGATGCTCTGGGTTATGTCTATATAAACACAGATTCTCAGGGTCACAAATTCTACTGCCAGGTGTCTCCACAACGCTCTGGGTCAAATTGCAATCCTATTCCAAAGGAAGAAGTAGCTGGTGTGTCATAATACTTACATGCAATATTTCAAGCACCTTGGTAAAATATCTGGAAACCAACTTGTTCATTTTTTCTTTAGATAACACTGAAAGCAAACTAAATCCTGCAAATTTTGCTTTTAGAAGTTTGAAGACAACCAAAGCCAAACCAAAGCTTATTACAAATAAAGATTTGCCAAATGCTGAAGGAACACTACTCCCTACATGGCATCTGTCCTTTTTCTGATTGTGCATTCTAGTTTTCTTGACTCCCCAGATTTCATTACACTCCAACTCAAGCATATTTATCATATATTTAATTCTTTGAGATTTTCTGCAATCAAATTATTGTATTTGTGAAACAGCAAGTGTCTTCTGATGGTAACATATTTTACACAGCAAGAAAACAAGGCTATTTCTAATAATCTAAGAAATCAGTAATAATCTCAGTAATCTGTAAGATTTTTTTCTTTATATTTTATGCCCAAATCACATGCCATGACACTTAGGCATTTCTAAAAACCTGGTTTTATCTTTAGCCATCACTACTCTAACTTCATTCAGATCTGAAGTGAACATAAAGGTCCCACTGTAAGTTCTGGTAGCAGTTAACAAGTGGTAACCTCGCTCTTTTTCTGTACACATACATAGCTGAAACCACTCAACCACCAAAAGCGGGTCATTAGCCTCTGTTTCCTAATTTCTGTGATTGTGCTCTTTCAGCCTTACTTCCAAAGGAAACAAAACTGATGCACTTTAGACACACTGACACACTCAGTGCGTGTGTCCTCCCCAGCTGAATCATTTTTAAATCCAGTGTGCAAATTCAGTCGAATCTCATGATGAGATTGCATGGATTTTTTTTTTTTTTTTTTTTTTTTTTTTTTTTTTTTAGTTTGTATGGTAGATGGTGGGGAAGCAGAGAGAATCAGGCTCAAAAAGTTAACATCCACTGTAATTTGATCCTGCTATCTGATTTTTAAAGCTTAATAGCTGGTTATCACTGCCCGTTTACTGCTGAGGCAGTCTGAAGGGAAATAGGGCAGAAAACCACACAGGTGTAAGTAGAGATAACAGAAGATAGACTAAACTCAGGTAAAAAAAGAAATATCAGCTGAGATACAGAAGTCTATAGGCAGCCTGGCTTCAGTCTGTCTGCTCTTCAAAGAATTGCTTGCTCCAAACATACAGAAACCAAAGTTTTTACAGAAATTTTTATATGAAATTGTTATGCCTCTGTATGAAATATTTAATGTTTTCTCTATGTATCTTTATCTGATTTTGAGAAATCCAGATGAACCAATTTCAGTGTTATTATGGTTATGATTTATGCAAATCACAATTAATAGTTCTACAATTAACTGTATTGTCATGCTCTATCACCCTACTCCAGTACGATTTTTTTCTCAGTATTGCATACCTTGTACCCATTGGTGTAGAACAGTATTTGGGTTCTGCAGAATCATGTGGCTGTACTTCATAAACAAAGTCACTTATAAAAGGGCTACGATGGAATGATATTTCAATGATGGAAACATTTTTAAAGCAGGAACTTGGTCATATGAAAGCCAGAAATCTGAGCTGAGCAAGTCAGCTGTGCACAAAAGCATTGTGTGAGAGGGATCCAGACATTATCAGAGCATCAGTCACTTTTACACAACTTTTGCCTTTGTTCTGTGTTTTTGTAGTACCACTTACTCTGTTAATGAAATGGAAAATCAGTTTGACTTTTCTGTCTGAAAATTATTCACCTCCCTCAGATTGTGAATGAACAAGAACCATGTAAATCTGTGAGATCCTAAAAGCAGGACAGGAAAAAGTCCAATTCATTGTCACCTTTCTGTACCACAGAAGAAAAAATACAAACACCCTTTTGAGTCATTCTCTGTCATGCCACCACCGAGGAAACAAAGTCAAAACTTTGCACAGTTGCACCTACCCAGGTCCATATCCTATGCACAGTCCTGGTACTTCTGGAGCAATTTACAGAAGCTCCCAATGTCCTCCAGCTCTCCTTTCTAGGGAGGAAGAAATGCAGTCTGAATCCATGAAGTTACAAGTGCCTGCATGTTCTGCTCAAAATGGCTCTTCTGGGTCTGTGAGGGAGCCCAGATGCTTTTTTTTTTTAATTTTCACAGCTGTTTTTTCAGTTCTGAAGTCACTTCCCTCCCTTAAGTTATGGAAAGTCATTTGCTGCCACCTACCAGCACAACACAAACACTTTGAGAGGAGGGGAAGTGGAGGGCATATTCAGATACATTTAACAGTTCCTCTGCAGATGTGTTTGAAGACTTTTTTAGGGTGGAGGGGCATATTCCCTTTCATTTTGTCCTTAATGTTTTCCCTTAAGTTTAATAGTGAAAGAGAGAAGCCTTTATTACTTCACAATTGAAAAAGCCCCAACACGCTGATTGTGCTTCCAGAAAAAGCATCGAATGATGTTTTAAACCTTCAGACACTATTCAATACCTGACGTCAACTTCTTCATAAGCAACAAATTACTGAAATGCAGACCAAATGAAGAGAGGGCTGGAAAACGAATATTTTTCCAAAATAATAGCTGTTAAAAAAGCATTTTATGATGTCACGCTAAACCAAGATGTAAAAGCAGAGAAGTTATTCGTGGATTCAGCTGCTGTTCTGAGAGTGCTTTCTGTGCACTCTGCCATCCAGCAGCAGGCTCCACAGCACTGCTGTACAGAGCCTTTGCTTTTTTTAAAGACTGCACAAAAGGAACGCAAAAGGAAAATTAAACCTTTGCCAACATTGCCATCTAGGATAACTCGGAAACACCACCATTCCATTGCTAGACATTTATCTTCTTTTTAATAAAAAAATTTTAAGGCTTTTATTGTTCATACTGTAATTTCTTAGACTCTTCTTTCCGCAGACTACACATATTGGATATTCTGAAACAACTTCTTTTTGGTGAAGTTATTCCCATCACTCACTAAATATGAAGCATGGAGCTGTTCTGTCAGATCTAAATGAACTCTGCTTGGTGAAGGCCCAAATAAATGCAATTTTATTCCACCTTTTACGGAATCCCGATTCTAGATTTCAGTGAATCAGAGCTGACACATTTGGATTTTGGCAAATTACCTTCCCACTTTTCCAGGCAGGTTACTTCTGTGTTGTCTCTTAATAGCAGTGCAAAGCAGACTGCAGTGAAGTTGACAATATGTCTGATAAACTGTTAAAAATAAGAACTCATCCAAAGTTTTGGAAAAAATCCCAGAATTACGGACAAAGCATGTTGAAAAAAATAGCAAAGAATGAAAGCACAGTTACTATGCAAATCATGGTAATAAACAATGTCAGGGTAATCAGAGCGTTGAATAATCAAACTATACTTTATTTCAGAAATATCAAAACTGCGTTCAAGAAAGCTAAAATCTTCAGTTACTGGAGAAGCAATAAAATAATCTACAGAGGAATGTCATGCCAATTGCAATCACAAACATTTACAGCACTGCTTCTGTATAGCATGCATATTTAACCAAAGTTAACACAACAAAAAACGCTATGTGTTAACATTGAAAATTTTAAATATAAAGGGAAAACATGAATAAGAAATTTTGGTAATAAGAAAAAATATATGTCCAAAAATCTTTATTAAACACTGTACAAAAAAAAAAATATTGCACTTTTAAATCAGACAATAAATATCTACAAAAGTATCTTACAAATGCTTAATTTAAAAAACTGCTTAAACAATCAAGACCCATTGCTGATAAAAAAGATAATGATCAGGATTATCCTCTCCTTGCAGTCAGCCTTGGACACGACAGTCCACCCTAAACATTTTCTATACAGTAGTGCCACCCTAATTGTCAGTGATGCAAACCCTCTGTGCAGGGTGCAGTGTCTGAACCGCCCCCACAGCACTCCCAGCCCTCCGCCCCTCACGCAGCTCAGAGGTGGAACACGAGAGCCAGGTCCAAGTCAGCATTCAGGCCTCCAATATGAGCAGTAGTTTGGAAACTACGAAAGAGAAAAACATCTCCTTTCTGCCTCCCGTGGGGTCCTCTCTGCTTGAAGCCCTAGTCAGACAATCTGCAGTATGGAAGATAATTTACCCAGGACACACCCAGGAATATCATGATAAGAATTTATCAACTTGCAAACTACTCAGATGGTCAGTGGTCGTGATGAAAAAAAATCATCTTGATGGAAAAATGCTCAGAATAGATTTCTTGCGCTTGTCTATCTTCACAATTAATAATTCTTCCTTGGATATTTTTCCCCATTGATGGAGAAAAATAGAATGATTATTCAAGACATTATTATGACAGCCATTTTGACCAATTACTGGCTCCTCATTTGACTTCATGTGCAAGAGAAAAGTGCTCACAAATGTTTGTTCACAGCTCTGACTAGGAAGCTTCCGTCTAATTTAGTATCACTACAAAAGTATAATCATGCCAGAACTTTGATTGTTCTTCAGAGACTGGAATTAGAATAGAAACAATAAAAAACGGCACCTCATTTATTCAAAAAAACATGTACTGCTGCTTTGAAAATTGTACTAGGATCTATAGTGTGTTACTGCATACACATAAATACAAGCAGGAAAAATTGAATGTACTTCTGCGTATCCATCTGAGAGCTAGTATCTGTAAAGCATATCCTGTGAGATCAACCCTTAAGCTCAAGCTGTTTATGAAAATGAAGCTGCTGCCAAAATTTTACAGCTACAAGCCACAGCTTCTATAAATTTAAAAATGGTGTTAAATATGATGAAAAAAAGCCAAACCAAAATCCTGGGAGTCAACAGTTGCTGAATTTCAAAAAATTTTTGAAGTATTTTTGTGACTCTTCCTCGTAAGTTAAGGACAGTAAGCACTATTTGCTGCTTTTAGGTAATGCTTTTTTCACTGATAAAATTATAAAATGATCGCCTGCAAAATTTTACAGATGATATGCCATGATATTATTTTGCTAATCCAGACGCGTTTAAAACATTAGAAGTTCCACTGCAAAGAATGAAAAATGAAAGCTCCCAGAAATGCTACCTTCTCCAGCACATCAAGCCACAGTACTGTTTCCATTAGCCCCATGTTGCCATTTAACTGTCACAATTAATGTCTCATTTACAAGGATATAATTCGAGCAGGTTAGTTTAATGAACCTCTCTTCTCATCTCTTCACTGCAGCGTCATGAACTCGCCATAGAGGACTTACATTTCTTGACATGATTGACAACATCTTTGTTTGTAGGTGTCTATCAAGCATAACTTTAGTTGCTTTACAAATGTACAGTAGTGAGTTGTATCCTTGCATTCGCCTTCTGAAAAATATATTTAAACATTACAAGGCTTTATAATGAGCAAAAGAGAAATAGCAGAACTTGCCATAGCAATTGCAAACAAGGGATGGATTCCTGCTAGCTTTGTAATTGTTTTAATGTGCATTTCTGGCAGCAGTGGATTGAAAGCTAAACAAGGTCACAAGTAAGAGGTGTGATCTCACTGCATTCATTTACTCATTGTCTGTTTCAGAACGCTACCCCATCCTGGAGGCATTAACAGCTCGCTCAGAGACTTTTGAGTCACAACTGGCACAGTCATGTAGGGAAGTTTGCAAAAAAACTTCCTAAATATCCTGTTTCTAAAAGTGCTTTTGAGGCTTTAACATCCAACTGGCCCACTTCGAGAAAAGAAACCCCAGGATTACGAAGTGCTCCTTGGAGAGGATAGTTTTACCTTTTGATGTACAATCAAATGCTTGCAGAACCAATAGTGTACGACTGTGAGTCACTCTCTAATATAACTGCTACAAACTATTACTATGCTCGTATTTAAATAAACATTTACATACTGCCACAGGATGTGACATTGCAGTGTTGCCAGGTCACCGGTCTCTTCCTCCCTCCGCAGAACTGCTCAGCCACGGGCTGGTTGCTCTGCCTGTGAACGCAGGACACTCGCCTGGACTGGAAGCCAGTGCCACAGCCCACACTGCAGGGCCTCCAGGGGCCTGTCCTCCAGTACACATCACACAGCTCTGAAGAACAGTTCCTTCTGACGGGAGGGCTGTGCGGGGAAATAAGTGGCTGTTAAATGTTTGCTTTTGTGCTAAACCCTTATTCACAGAACTACAGAGCCATGAGCCCCCACAGCCCTGCTCACAGCACAGCCAACTAGACCAGGATCCTCAAGATTGTCTCTGTTTGTATTTTGAATATCTCCAAAGATGGGGACTCCACAACTTTCTGGGTAACCTGTTCAATTTTTTTTTATATTTAAGTTGAATTCCCTTTATTTAATTTTGTGCTCCTCATCATGCCTTCTCACTCACAAGAAAACATGAGTTTCTTTAAGCCACTTTCTTAACACTGGAATAGAAAGGTTATTTTATCTTTAGGAAAACTTAGCTGACTCTGAAACACTGCATACTGGATGCTCTGAATTCTTCAGGCAAAACCTCTCCTGAGTTCCTGAATTCATCCAGTGTCCACAAAGGAATGACTGTCTCTACCTCCTTTCCTTTGTTTGACACAAAAGAATTTGCTTACTTGTAGTGCAGTGACAATCCTGTACCTTAATTTGATCATCTAAAGAATCCAACTTGTAACAACTTCCAACTGTTTACCTCTTTCTTTCATCACAAGAGGAGTTTGGCACCAAAGATCCGTTCCGAAGCTGACATATAAACTGATGGTGCTGGGAACCTGCGGGGCGGCCAACACAGCGACCAGAACACTGAAAATTGAGAGTAAAGGGTGAAGGGAGAGAAAAAGAAACAGCCAAGTTAGTAACAACAGAATTACCGTCCTAGGCAGTTACCCAGCTACACAGCTCAGCCATAATTTTTTGCATTTTGCCTTCCTCAGCCCTGTCACACCTCGGTTTGGATAAGGCCTACATACTTTTGGTTCCCTCTGTGCAATTTTGCCAAGACACTGATTTTCGTGCCTGTTCCTAAAGCTAAATCCACTGTCTGCTCTCATCGTGCCACATCCCTACTGCTTCAATCTTCTTTCTGTAGCTCTGACCATTACAAACGTGCCTTGCTAAAACCCGTATTGTGAATGCAGCAATAGCAATTCTAATTAATTACTTTGCACATTGAACAGTAAATACTGTGTTAATAATTATAAAAATCATATCAATATGAACATAAGTTTACTACTTGAAGGAAGAAACATAGAAAATACAGGAAAACAGAGTGCATTAAACACTGGCAACTGCCATTGAAGCACATTCATGTATCTTTTTTGGGGACTTCCCAAGTACAGCTATGCAAATTGTGCTCTTATATGACTCCAAAAAAAGCAATAAACTAGCTTGGAAAATGGAATACACTGTAATGGCTTAGCTCATAAAATATACTGAAGTTAATACTCTGGTTTCAGGTCATGTCTTCAACAACAACAACAAAAAAAGTTGCTCCAACAGCATAAAATGAAAAAAACCTTACAAACCAGGATTTCTAATTNGTAACTCACCCAAATTTATTACATCAAGATCTCACCAGATAACAGCTCAAGCAGAACATGTTAATTATTGATTAGAAATTGTAGATATTTTGTCTGTCTTGGCAGCTGGGAACAGTAGTGGGGAGGCAGCAGGTGGTAATGCAATCAATTTGACGTGCTCTTCGTATAAATCTAGGCTAGAAATATAAAATGAACTTTATGTGTGCCACAACAGCAAAAACAGGAAAAAATTCTATTTTCTTCAGCAATTATTTCATTTTCTTACACCCAAAGAGCTTATATCCATTCAAGGAAGGTCAGTCTTTTACGGTCTTCACCCTTGTCTTTTTCTCCCTTTTAAAGCTCAAGTATTTTGGTAAACATTTGGTGCAGTGCATGCACAGCAAAACTCAAGTTAGGTACATACCCAAGTTAAGTACATACCCAAGTTAAGTACATACCCAAGCCCTTATATTTGCTTAACTGCACCTCTCCACTGTGATGGAGAGAAGTGATTAAACACATGCAAAGTGCTCGGAATAATTAAGGGCCCCTGCCACTGATTGTATATCTAGAGCCTTTATAATTCTGTGGATGCTTTCTAAAGAGCTGCCTTGAGATGAGAAGGTTGTGCAGAAATCAGTAAGCGGGAAAATGGGAAGTCTGGACATTTTGCACTTCCCTGCCAGGTCAGTAATCACAGGGAAGGGGAGAGGTTAGAGGCACCAAGAACCAGACACAGGACTATTTTCCAGGCATCTGGGGTGCTCCTCCTGTATAGAAAGCATGGAGTATTTCATAAAAGAAAAGCAACTCACATGTTAGCACACACGTACGGCTAAAGGCAGAGTTAATTACGTTAGCATACACACAACTGCCTTCCACTGGCGATTACACAGAGCCAAATTAAAAGCAGAACAAATCTAAGCATTTAAAAAGACAATTCAGTTCCCGTTCTCTTTAGCCATATGAAACAACTGATTTATTTATGCTGTGAATACTCCAGGGCCAGTGATAATCAGATTGTTTAGTCATGCCCTGCAACCCACTGAAAGGCATGACCTTGCTCAGAGGAGCCGCAGGACCTCTTGCACCCTCCTGTCATCTGCTCCGAATGGCTGGAGCTTAGGAGGGAAACCTGCAACTGAAGCTGTGTTTCAAACTATTAGTTTGATTTCAGTGTTTTTCTAGCAGCAAAATGTTTGCTTTCTCTGGGCTGGCCGGAGTTCAGTCTCACAATTTATGATGATTTGCTTTTTGGCTGCTAATAATGAAGTATAAACAACTTCTCCTGATACATATCTGTTGCCACGTTTTCTGCATTTAGAACAGAATTTAGAACGTACTGGCAAGATGCACTCTCGCAATGTCAGCTAAGGTCTTAATGCTTCCCTGCCAACATTTTCCAGTGAGGGACAACTCCGAAGTGTGTGCATCCCTCACAGATTTTTGCTCACAGTGATGACCAACTCTTTAAAGCAACAAAAAACACTTGTTTTGAGGATCCTATGGGTTTTCCTGTTGAAGACCTGGAGAAACATCCTGTTGAGCTGGAACGCTCAGTGCAACTCAAATAGCCCAGAGGTATGGTTTTGGCCTTTGGAATCAGATACTGGGATATACTTGTCTTTGATATAAATACTTTCAGCCCCATAATCTCCAGTTGAACCAGTGAGAAAACTGGCAGGGAAGGACATACAGGGAGCACTGTGGTGAGGGGCATTAGAGATAAATGAGGCATTCCACAGAAAACATCTTACTCAGAGCTCTGCTGGCACAAAGGAGAGCAGGTGAACACAGAGTTATTCTGGCTGCTCTAAACACAACAGATTTTCCCTCTAGGGTGGCACAGATCCTACAAAACTGCACATCCCAGGGTCTCAGAGAGAGCTGCAGCTTAGCTTTTGAGGTGTGGTGTGGTAGCAGCAAGACTTGCTGCAGCAGAATGGGGACACGGTCAGATCTTATTTATTCAGCTGAATCGAGCGTTTCCCTACGTGCTTGTGATCCATTTCCACATCTCTCATGCTTTAGGGTTCATGATGAAATAACCCCCACATTTCACGCTCAGAGCAGAAACCCAGAAACAATTTCAGGAGGTGGCGAGTGCATTTTAATACACAAGGAGCACAAGGAAATAGAGCAGAAGGGAGTTTACCTGGCAGGACAGTCCTCTGTGTTGCACGGCTGGTGAACCACCGCTGGCTTTTGCAGCTCTCTGCATTGTGACTCATTGACTTTCTGCTTCTCTGCGTTCATGCACTGCGGGCTCCTGGAGCGGGTTCCTGAATGCCCACAGGTAGCAGAGCAAGGACTCCACTCTGCATATTCCCAGGTGTAATCTAAGAAATACAAGTGGCAGCAGTGTGAGAGGGGCACTGGACATCGTGGCTGTGTCACATTTTGATGGATTTGGCAGCGCTCTCTGTAGGCTGGATTGATACCACATCCTCTGTAGAAAAGCAAATATTTCAGCACTGTGAAAAGGGACCATGAGCCAAAGTAGAATTTAGTTCTACTCAGCTTCCCCTCAAGTTCAGCCCTTAGCAATGAAGCTCTCCAGAAGGCAAATGAGATCAGCACATGAAGGGCAGAACCTGGCTCACAGTAGGAACTGATGAGCTTCCTTTAAAACTTTCATAACATTTTTATACAATGAGCATTAAAAAGAGGAAATTGTAAATCAGGCTCTCTAGGTTTCCTGCTGTTCCACAGCAAGTTTGTTCTGAAGAAAACTCATCTTACTCCAGACACCTCACATAATTTCAGGATTTAAGAAAACCCTGTACTAAACTAAAGAGAAGTATTTAATGTAAAAATAATTTGCCACTGAGGCATCTGGCAAGATGAAAAAGGAATTTGTTTTAAAGAGAGTTTTATATTAAAAACCGATCACCTCTAACAATTACTACCTTTATATTTAGTCAAAATTCCACACTTACCCTTTCCTCCACAATTTTTTTTTGACACTTGGTAAAAGATGAAGTACTATGCAATGTTGACAGATTTTTATGTGATCACAGAAGGAGTCAGGTTTTTCTATAATAACCAAGAATAATTGATAGCTACCAGCTGTGTCCACAGGCTCACTCTTGCAGCACATAATGAATTCTTTAACTTATTGTTTTTCAATGTTTCCTTATTACTTCTGGATTTCTTAAAATAATAAAAGAGGGCCTTTCTCAAAGTAGAAATAGTTAAATTTACTGACTGCAGCTATGATGGAGAGACTGTATTGTTTGTTTAACTAGGATGACACTGCTCAGAAGTGCCCTCAAAATGCCTACTGTGCAAAAACCACCAAGAGAGGTTTTACAGCCTCACAAATGCATGGGTATGGCACTGATGAAACATTTACATAAGCGTCAATCAGAGTTACAGCTCAGAAGTAGGAAACGGAATCTCCCCAAAATACAGCCCAACCTGACTGGAGAGGGGTTTGGGCAACCAAAAGGAAGCCCAGCTGAAGACTGCAGGTGGACAGTTCAATAACTGGCAGAAATACTAACTGTAATGAGGTCTGAACTAGGATCTAGGGCTGGACCTGGTTTTTGAAAAGTTCTATTAGGATATTTTCTGATTTATATTTGATTTTAAAAATATATGTTTTGATCACTGATAGGTCTCAGTAAGATTCCTTTGCAAATGTAACTTCCTCCATAACCCCAGGCACACCAGAACCATCCTCACCCACAAACAGCCACCGAGAACACCCTCACACACAGCACAGGGGATCCGAGCCTACTGTTTGTGTCCCTTACCCAACAGCCATAAGCCAAATCAAACTGATAGGTGAAGAGATAAAACACGCAGAAAAGCTTGCAGTGTCAACAGATGCTTGGTTTTAAATCTGAGTTCCTAATAATAACTGGGTTTTGAAAAAGAGAACATAATTATTTTCTGAACACTTAGAATGTTTAAAACTTGATAAAATGTCTGCAGATGCAGCTGATTGTCCTGCTGGTGCACAGGCAAGGTTGTTTTCAAATGCATCGATTTTGAAACTCAGTTGTACATTTTATAAGTTGCTGACAGAAATGTGGTTTTGTGCAAGTGCATTGCACTGGGAAACCTTACAAGACATTCTTGAGAATTTCACATGGAAATCTATGAATGTGCAGTGTGCTCTAGTACATTGACGATTTAAGAGTGTCTGCACTAAGATCATGATCATATTAATTGTAATGATGCTGGAATGTGATGATTACATTAAAATTATTTTTGTTATAATGACGATATTTCCAAAGATGACCTCGAAGTCAGTTTTGTTTCAGTTTGGTGTGCTCTCACAGAGAAGTTTGTTGGAGGGCAAGTTGATAAGACCTGTCTGATTTAAAACTTTTTAAGCAGAAAAACACATTCTCTCAGCTTCTCAGATACACAGACAAGCAATCAGAACCCCCACAGGGTATTTGGATACACATTAATTGCCATGTCCAACTCTGAGTATGGACATTGTCTATTGACTTAAATAAGTCTATTGACTTAAATAATGTCTATTGACTCAAATAATGTCTATTGACATTCCCATATGTGAAGCTAAGCAATATATTTCTAAATTACTTTCAACACAGAAAAGCAGGTTAGTTATCAGGAAAGTCTTTACAGAGTGAAAGAAGACATTTTAAAATTCAAGAATTTGTCATATAATTTTCAACAAACCTTCCTTCTTGACATTTACCCAAACTGACATTAGTTTTGCACTAGCTGAAGTCCGACATCGGAATTGTCCAGCAAATTGACCAGAGTTGGTGTTCACCTCTAGGATACGACCCCCAACCAGGGTTCGGTATTCCAAGGTCTTAACTTCCTCAACTGGACTGTCTCCAAAGAGCCACTGGACTGTATTGCTGTGACTGGGCAGCACCGGGCAACCTAAAAATCAACACCATTTTAGCAGGTCACAATCAAAATGTTTGTGAACAAGTGTGTGTGAGTGTGTGATTCTACATGAAGGACATTAATGTTCTAAATAAAAACAAGAATATGCATAAATTCACTGAAGTTCAAGCTATGGCCCAAAATCCTGACTGCCCCCTGAGGGGTATGAGCTCTGTAAGCTGGTGTGTACTCACCACATTTGTTCATAATTTCCCTTTTGGTAAGTTCTTATAAACTTAACTTCTGTGTGAACAAAGTGGAAGAGGGGAACAAGGATTTAAATGGAATGAAGATTTCATCCCAGACTCCGCAATACACAAATAGGTCTGTAATTAAAGAATTTCTATCTGTTTGGGAGAGGAGTCATAAACACATTAGGTGAAATTGCTGCCTTTTCACTCCACAGGCCCAGGCAGGGATGGAAACAGAGGCATTTGTGTAGGTGGGAAAAAGGCACAAACATTCTAGAGCCCAGCTGAATCCCTTCCATTTTCTTCAAGTGAAGCTAAAAGAGGGATTACATGGCTTTAGTGTCAGGGTGAGTCACCTCACAGTGTCTTAAGGGAAGCTGTTTTTTGAAAAGCTGAATAAAAAAATATGATTGTGTGTCTTAATCTACGGCTTCCTCCGTGGTAACCGAGAGCTGACCCAGAGTTAAGAAATCCAGGGGTCACCAAACCTGGACTCTTGGGAATTGCACTCACTTTTTCCATGGGGCCCCCACCATTTTAATAAAATAAAAAAATAAGATCCATGAAAAAGCAGAAAAGACAACACACCTATTCTTAGTGGATCTCCAGGCACCACACTGACATTTGTACCAATCCCAGACGCCATCAGGACACGCTTTCTTCTGCTTCCCTTCCATAACTGAGTGTTATTCTCCGTAAGTCTTTGTTCTGTGACACAGTGCATAAGATCTCTTCTTAGCAAGAATTAAATCATGATNATCCATGAAAAAGCAGAAAAGACAACACACCTATTCTTAGTGGATCTCCAGGCACCACACTGACATTTGTACCAATCCCAGACGCCATCAGGACACGCTTTCTTCTGCTTCCCTTCCATAACTGAGTGTTATTCTCCGTAAGTCTTTGTTCTGTGACACAGTGCATAAGATCTCTTCTTAGCAAGAATTAAATCATGATGCCAGAAACAAATTCATGTCAAAATATCCAGCATGCTAGTTATGAAGCAGAAGGATAGTAGCAGTTTGAAATTTTTTAGGATCAGCTTCATTTATGCAGGAGAATTATCTAAAAAACTTCAGGTATGTGTACAGGAAATATAAATTATTTATGTTTATGCAAGTTTCTGAATTAATGAAATTTATTGAATTTATTAGAAAAAAAGGCCTGTAACAGTCTGAAAATAAGATTTACAGGATGTATTTCTTGTTTTTCAGGACAATGTTATTTATTAGTTCATTGCATGCAGAAATTTTAAGAAAAATAACTCCCTCAGTGGAATCCAGCCAATTCCTCTGTTCCATTAGATGGAATTATGACAAAGTGTTACAACAGAAAAAAGAAGAACATCTTTTAAAAGCTCATTATGCACAGAGGAAGCATAATGAATGCAGAGTCAAATGCTCATCACTATAGCAACTCCTCCTTTTTATCATAGCCTGGCAGAATAACTGCCAAAAACGTGGGCAATCTGTCAGTAACACACAGCTCTTACCACTTAGTCAACATTTCTGTTTTAATGAATGTACATAATGTCTATGACTCTCCCTCCAGAAGGGTTTAAATCTTCTGCTATATTCTAATTTCTCTGGGTCATTTTACATTGGCTCAACATCTTTCCTCAGCGCGCAGTTTTGGTGCAAAGCCTCCTGCCTGTCTGCAAACGCCAGGACAAAAAAAGCCTCCACAAAAGCACCGTGAGGCCAGTTCCACAGGCAGAGGACTGGCTGCTTTGCCAGCCCTTAGGAAGTTTTACTGGAAAGGCTGCACAGACTTTGTGCTACTGCTGGGCTGCCCCTGGTCAGGCAGCAAATGCTGTAGCCAAGCCAAAAAACTGATGGGATGTTTCAGACAACACCGAGCCGGTGCAATCTGCAAGTCCTGACTGCAGTTGTCCTCCCATTTCACTGCGTTCTTGCACAGCCAAAAACGTGCTCAATTTAGCCCTCTCCTATCCACTCCAGATTTAGTTAAACTAATGTCACATGACCAGGAACAGAAATGAAATTTAGACTCTTGTGAGCAGTCTTCCAGTCACTTATAACAATATTCCTCTCTGGAACATCCAGAGTTCTGATGCACTCCAGGAAAACCGAAACCAGGAAGGCAGCTTCAGTCTACACTCATCCTCACACCGAGGCTCCTGTTGTGTCTTTGGAACGTCCTCCTCGACCAACAGACCCAAACATCCACACCTGCCCTGGGTGTGTGCCCAAGGTAGGGATCTTTGTGGCAGGACTGGCCACGGGGAGCTGTGCTGCACTTGGCACTGCAAACTGGTGAGACAGCTCATCTCTAGAGCCAAATGACCCCTTGACTGTGGTGGTTTGCAAGGCATGATTGTGTTTACAGAATTACATTATTATCTACTTACAATAGAGGTATTTACACAGAGATTTTACTTAACATTTTCTATTCTGAAAGTTAGCAGTTCATAATCAGGATATTTTCTTCTCCATGTCCCTACATTTCATTGGCCTCTTTAATTAAGAAAAACAAACACCAAACCCCCAAACCAGCCTTTGCTTTAATTTCCCTGAAGATTTTCTGAATCCTCAAGCCTGCCCTGTTTCTCTAGTTAGAAGCACTGGGCACACTGTAACACGACAGTGGATTTAGTTCCTAATGTGTCAGCCAGTTTAAGGGCTGATTATTTGTTGCCTGGAAGCAAGAAGATGGAACAACCTTGAAGTCACGAGTCAAACCATCTGTACATAGACCCACATTACAGGAAACACAAAACAGAGAACAGATCCCAGGGAGTCCGATGCAATCAAAAATTTCAAATTTCTAATAAAGTGTTAAATATGCCCCCAACTATTTTATTGTCCAGCTTTGATTATGAAGTGGCAGACTGTTGTTATCAGTAAGGAATTCCCATTTAGCACTTACCAGTTATGTGGAGAACAGATGCAGCCTCAGCTTTTCCGAGAGCATTAGCTGCTCTGCAAGTGTATGTTCCTGCATCTCCATAGGAAACATTCCTCAGAAATAAAGAGCCATTCAAAACCGAGAAAGAATTGATTTGCAAAACGTCCTTCTTCTTCTTCAACCACGTTACATTTGGTTTGGGAACACCTTTAAAGTGAAAATAATTAAAACATTTCTTGTGAGAGAGAAGCCATAGAGTTTATACTGCTAACTGCTACTGCAGCATCCAAGAATCCTGAGTTCCTTTGTCATTTCACAGAGAGTGAAAACCGAAGTTACAACATTGCAGTAAAACAAGTTTTTATACTCACAAGAAAACCTCTCGGTTGTGAGCCCTATTAATAATTCAGCATCCCACTAAGAATAAAGGCTAAATACTGCAAACCCAGCTCAAAGACAGCTTCCCAGACAGCTGCCAGTTCTACAAAAATGCCTCACTGCTGAAAGATGTGAGACCACCAAACCCAGTCAGGACCAGCCGATGGAAAGATCTGCACGGTACCTTTTAACTCAACCTGTCTCCCACAAGGAAGGAAAGAAGGGAGGAAGATCACATTTTTTTATTAAAAAAAAAAAAAAGAAAAAAAGGGGAAAAATTAATTGAGGCAACAATATTTCTCTTGAAGAAAAACAGTAAATTGGAATATACATGTAGCAAATTTATGCCCAAAAACTTGCAACAACTTCTTCAAGTTGCAAATGTGATCTGTAACTTGTGATGGCAGAGTGTGAAGGGAAGGGAACAGAAAGAGCTATTAATAATGAAAAGAGGGGCTCTCTTGTTAACGATCTCAAACTGTGGTCCAGAAGCCAAAGGTCTATCTTCATTCCTGCTATAGTGCTTCAACTCTGAGAGCCTCAGCTCTTGCAGATAACTTTTCATTTTAAATTTTAATCAATAAATTACGTTGAATGCTTATTTTTAATGAAATTATTTTTCCACTGGCACGCTACCAGTGGGAAGACTTCTACTGTTTCATTTTCCTCAAACGCTTGCCTTCAAAATGGTATTTTGCAAGTTGGCAAACCAGACACCTCGTTGCTTGTGCTGTGGTTGAGGTGCTGCAGCAGAAATGCTCTTTCCAAGTTCCAAAATCCTGGGGAAGTCACGGGGTAAGCTGGCATAAGTGGCACAGCGAGCAGCCACGGACGTGCACAACAGTGCAGGGATGGGAGAAGCCAGAGATGAAAAAAATCTTTCACCCGAACCCTTTTTCTTGCTAAATAAGTTGGTCAGTGCTCGCTGAAGACTCCCCAGCCAGGTTCTGCCACGGAAGCCGACCCGAACGCGGGACATTTGGAAGCTCCAGCCATGCTGAACGCTAATTCTGTCTCCTCTCCTCACAGGTCATTGTGCAGGATTACTTTACAGATGATGCCTTCATGATGTGGAATGGCCTTTAGGAACAACTTTAACATTTCAATCACTGGCTTAGCACTTCCAATGCACACCTCAAGTTTTTCCTTTGCTGTAATAGGAACCAGACATATTTTTTGGAAGCTGCTATTTCGCTGAAGGAAAAAGCTCCCCTCGCCATTTTGTCTAGAAAGGCAGTGGAGAGAAACACTCTGCGTAATCACAGATTTCATTCTGGACAATTTAGCAGCTGTTCCGTGCTTTTAAACTCATGTATCCCTGCATTTTACTGAATAAAGCTGCATAAAACAAGATCTGCAGAGTGCATAGGGGTCCAAAAACCAGGCTGTTTTTCAAGTTTCTAGAAGAAGCTTTATGCCACTTCGAAAAATCCTTCTAAAATTAGTATGAGGTCTTGTTTTAAGGGTCTTTTTTCCATTTTACCCATATTTCTGGCTAAAGTGTATCATTCTCAGACATATTTTTCCTTTACGGTGTACTTTCCACACAGCCATTCAGGCATGTATACTTACTCTGCAGATGGGCTGAGGAGGTGGTGTGAGGATCTGAGCTGTTTAACTCTGAGGCCTAGAGGTTTGCAGCCAGACTACCCTCACTGGCACCAAAACCCAGCAGGCCAATCAGAGCCACAAAGAAGCCAGAAGCAGCACAGCTGAGATGGGACTGAATTAAAAAGGTTTAAAGTCAAATTTCACAAAACCATTTGGAATGGTTCAAATTTAAACTTTCAACCTGAGCCTCTATCAAACATCAGCCCAACATCACCTCGTGAGAGTCCTCCCTCTGCTCTCATGACAGCATTTAGAAATGTAGCTCATTCCCAGGATTTAACTAAAGTCAAATATTTTTCTTCCAAACGGTTTATATCCTAGAGCTATCCCAGAAAAACTGCCCTGTCTCTATTCTTCTATGTGTGTCTCATTCAGAGACAAACAGAGCCTTTTAAAATGTGAACTGGAGTTCAGTTTGCAGAAGACATCTGCAAAACAGCTTTGCCACTCATTTTAAGTTCGAAGCTGGGTATCTGTCACACACCTTAAACTCAAGTTATAGCAAATGATTCCTCTTTCTTTCTCCAAAGAGCTGTATTTGTTTCTCTTCAGGGGAAACAAGCGAGTAATACCACACACACAAGTAAATCAGACCATTACTCAAGTGAATGATGCGAGCACACAAACATAAATTGTCGGTCTGAGGAGAAGTGCAGACAGAGCCCTGCACCAGAGGCCAGCAGCCAGTGCAGCTGTCCTGCACCAGGAATCCACCCAAGCCATCCTAGGGGTGCTGGCACTTACAGATAAAGAGCACGTGAGCGGGAATCCGTGGAAAACAATCGCTTAAATCCACGTTAAAACCACCAGCAGTGCTTTACACACAGGTGCCGCACGCGGCTGCTCTCCAGCAGCTGATGTTACGTGGACACCCTCAGGGTGCACACAGAAAGGTGACCTTTGGGAATAATCACAACACGCCTGCACTGTATTTTACCCCAAACTGCCGAGAAAACAGGATTTTTATCTAGGAGGCCATAATTGCTGTGTGAGCTGTGTGTTGAGCCCCTCTGAGCTGGCCTCTTCATGACCATTTTGAAGACCCGTCAAGATTTTAATGGTTCTGTTTCTTTCCCCAACCTTTGTATCACATGGAAACCAGCTCACTGTCTGAGAGCGAGACTGGGAAATACTGGACCGTGTGCTTAAGAACAACTGGTATTTGTAATCAAGCTCCTTCTGTGACCTTTTCACAGGCTTTTGGATGGGTTGCCATTAAGAGCATCAAGGCGAATGTTCAGACTGAGTCCTAAGCTAAGGAAAAAGGAGGATTGCTTTAGAGAAGAGTTCAGGGACCTATTACAGACTGGAGCAGAGCATGAAGGGACGAGAAGGGAGAAGAACTCTGCACGCTCTGCAGCCTGGACACAGCTCTATGATAGAAATTAGGGGCCTCTAACCCTGCCTTTCAGGGGAACCCAAAACTGGAGGGCAAAAACGTGATCTAAAGCTATCATATCTCCTCTAACAGACACCTTAGAAATAGATTAAAGAGATAAAGCTGAAGAAAAAGATCCCTATAGTCCAGCTCTTTCACATTCTTGGGCAAAGCAGCACATGCATTTCAAGCTCTTCTGGACAGCTGCACGTTGTCTGTACGTTCATATGGCCAGTGAAAAATCCTTTTCTGCTGTAAGTCTCACAAGAGACAGAGTTCTTGTTTATATTTTCATTTCTGGAATTCCTATCAGGAGAAAGTCTAACTGTGAGAGGACACTTAGAAAAACCATTTGTAGATGTGCATTTACCTTTTGGCTTAACAGTACCTTGCATAGAACTCCATCTCATAATCCCTCACAACCCCAGCATGCAGTCAGCATTAGCACATTTCGGGTGAAAAAGCTTCCATTGCGTGGATTTTCGGTGCTTTAGAAATTAGACTCCATATTTACTGCTCCCAAGATAAGATTTCCCTTCCCTGTGGTATGCAGCCCTGCACACTGAGCTGAGTCTCATCTAGGAGCTCTTGGGAGAGAGCAGACAAAGTACACAATTCCCACATTCCTCTTGTGACAAGAGTCTTGCAGTTGCACCAATTTTCCTACACAGAAACTGCAGGACAGAGCTCAAGTGTACCATCAAAACCAAGAAAAAAGCTCTTCTTTTTTTTCCTAGGCAAGTAGTTAAGGCCTAAAACCTCTGTTTTACCCTTTAGAACTCATGTAAATAAAAAAACAAAGAATTTTAAGTAGTTTTCTTGTCCAAGTAGAAACGAAACTAAGCAAAAATAAGCCAAAGTCAAGTTGTTGCTTTCTTTTTTGTTTTTTTCCTTCCCTTAAAAGAGCTGAAATTACTCTTAAGCTTTGGGACATACTTGTAGGACTTCATGGAGGATTTTGTCCTGTGCACAAGGTTGAATTTTACTGCTGATGCTTGACTCTCACTTACTTAAAGGTTGATTTACACAGGGACATTAAATGAGCACAAATAACTTCCACACTGTCCACAAGAGGCTTTCTTCATTTCAGAATCGTAGCGAGAAGACTTTTCAAGCTGAGTAATTCCTGGTTTGATCTCCAGAGAGTACCAAAAGGAGAAGGAGGAAGAGGGAAGAGATGGCCTGTAGCCACCTTTGTCTCCTTCCTACCCCATCTCCAAGCAGACGCAGCTGAGGATGAGCCCAAAGGTATCAACTCCCCCGAAGTGCCAAAGGTTCAGAATCCCCGAGTGCTGTAAAGATCCCAGGGATTCAAACGGGAGACTTATCACTGGATCCAGATATCAGCAGAATCAAACAACTATATCCTACAGCTCCAAGTCAGGAAATCACTTAAGCATGAGACTAAATCCTTCCCTATCAGGGAACGCAATTAAACACACGCTTAAAATTCAGGATGTCTGTAATTGTCCTTCATGAACAAAGATGCATTCCTGAACTCAGGCTTCCTTAGTCTTAGAAAAACCTTGAAAATGCAAATCTCACTCTTGCAACGGATCTGAATCCTCTTAAAAAGTTCTACTATAGACCTAAGTGGCCATAAAACTTTAAAATTAGTTTAATCTATTTTTCTGACCTCAAACACAGGTTATTTTCCACTAGCACTGGAGCAGTTCTACGATACTCAATGTTCCATGAAAAATGTCATTTTCCACCATGAGTGGCCCTGGGACAGCAAATGTTGTGGAAGAAAACTCTAGCTCCGGATGGGACTGCAAAACACGTGTTTCAAAAAAGAGAAAAAAAAGGGATCTGCACTATAGGGTGCCCTTAAAATATTCAGTGTTCAAAAACAAATTTCCTCCAACCTTGAAAGCCCTGTGAAATATTACACACCATAAAAACCTTGGCCTACTAACTGCTTGCTCTAAAACACTGGATATGTCTTCAGAAATTTTTCCCCCAGCTATGTAGAATCTCATAAAGCATTCTGAATTTCCCATTCAAGAGCAAGGCAGAACTATGCTGGCGCAAAGCACGCTTTGCTGCACCTCACTGAAAGTTCACCTTATTTCAGAGGCTGAATTTGCATGTCAGCTTTCAGAGGCAAACAATTCTGGGTCAGCTGTATACACACAATGAACGTCACCCGATTATTGTTTACCCTGAACCCACTACCACCTCCAGTGCCCTGAGCGTTGCCTGCAGAGCAATCGCTTCCACTGATGCACCTTCCCATCTCCTCCAGCAGAATTCTCAAACTGCCTTTATATTCACCTGAATTATGCTCGGGCAATCAATTTCTAGTGAACCCTGAAAAGCCTAAACCTGCTGCTGCTGAAATTACCCGTACGAATCTTGCCAGCTTCACCGGGAATAAGAGCCCTGAAGAGAGCACCAGCGTGAGACGTTTTGGCACTCGCCGTGATCCCCCCAGCCGCCCTCTGACACTGCCCCTTCCCTCACAAACCTCCAAAGCTTCACCTCTCCTGCTTCCTACCAGCCATGCAGCAGCCTCTCTTCCTAGGTGGTAGCAGCATCTGGCAGGATTTAGGTATTCTTACCAACATCTGGAGACCTCCTTAGAGGGGTTCCTAAAGCAAGACCCCTTCCCACCCCACTCTTGCTACGGCTCTGTCGGGTTCTGTTTAGCTCTCTGGCTGTCAAAGAGGACTTAATCTATTTTCCAGCTGCAGAAAGTTTAAGGCTAATATTTTTCAAAATCAGGCATTTAAAATAAGGCAACTATATTTAGCAGCTAATGACTGCTGGGCTGAATCCTGCAGTCGACCCCCAACAAAGACTCGGTCGGTGTGAATTAGGGCACCTCCAGAATTCAGCACTGTTAGCAGAGAGTGGTTTGCCCAACTGGTGTCATTATACCTTCACTTTACTTGATGCCTTGGGTTTTAACTTCTGTACTTTTCAAATCCTGTACTGCCTAGTGTATAACTCTGAAGTTTCTTACAGCTCGGTAGCTGCTCTCTTAGGCCAGACAGACACAACAAAGCTTCTCTGAGCTTGCTATTCAATGACACTTGGGCCGTCCGAGGCCTAAAGGTGGAAACTGGGACCAGGAGAGAGGTGGAGAAATGGAAGAGAGCTAAAGTTTTAATTGGTGAATTTATGCTGATAAGCAAATGGACCAAACCTATAACAGTGTAAAGAACTCGTGACTGGTCGTCCAACTTGGGGTCCGTTTTATGGAAGCAGCCTCTGGCTCCTCAGGGTGTACCTTGAAGGCCCTTCAAATAAATCCCTGCCTTTATTCCCTTACTCCTGTCTAGTCTCTGTTTCTAGGTGACTGGAGAAGGCAACATACTGAGTAACTGTGCTGCGTCACCAAGGACCCAGACATTTATCATCATAAAGGACATACAAACACACGTGGTCTTCAAAAATAAATTTTTTTCGGAAATCAAAGCACTATACAAGAATTGCTGTCCTTAGTAAGCCCTGGAGTCCGCTTAACTCTGCGCTTTGTGTCCAGTAATGGGCACCTGGGGATGTGTAGGCAGAGTACCAAAATGATGGCACTTATTGAATAACCCTTCCTCAACATACCTTCCTACCGTCCAGGACCAGAAGTAGCCTTTAGATCATGCCTGCTTCCTCTACTGCTTTTTACCTCTTCTAACTCTACTATATCATTCTTGAGCTGAGCTAAGCAAGTTGCAAACAGGATCCACCACAGCTTTAAAGAACGGCCAATTTATATTTTTTATTGTTTTGTCTGTTCCTCTGCCATTAGTTTTGATCTGGACAGCACCCAGCACGCAGGTCTGTGACTGCACAGAGCTTTCCCTGAGGGGCAGTCCTGCAGGGACAGCCACATGCATTTGTCTACCTTTAAGGTTATTTGTCCTGTATGTACAATTATTCTGCAAATACCAGCTTTGAACGTCCTTTGAGCTCATCTAGCTTTTAAATATGATTTGTGTGATCCTGCTGCAACTCTCCGCAGGGAGTTTGAGATACGTTAGCCTTTATAAACCTTCATTCTTCACAGTTTTAGTCAACTAACTGATCACATTCCTTTCGAGAACTTTTATAAAAATGCTCAGCATCACAAACCCCAGAACAGCCTTTGGGGCACCCTACTCTCTCTTACTGTAAATTTAACCACTTTTTCCTCTCAGTCACTCAAGCAGGTGCTAACCAGTGAGGTACCTCTTCCTTTACATAATTAGAATTTGTTAAACTTTGCCTAGGCAACTTCTCCACAGCTTTTTGCAAATTGAAGTAAGAAGTATTTGAAGTTTTGCCTTCCTCTAACACAATCCCTTCCTGAATTAGGAAATTTAAAGGAAATTTCTATTCAAATTAGCAAAGCTGTGAGAGAGAAAAAAAATCAGCGCTATAAAAAATTTCAATTTATGGATTTCTTCCCCCTCCCCGAGGCTCTATCTACATCATAAAGTAGTGGAGGGCCTCAGAAATGTGTTTTATAGAGACCTTGTAGGTACCAATGCCCCAAATGACACCCAGTGTGTGCTTGGATGAGGATTGCTTTGGGCTACGTGGTCACTCTTGCCTGGACCCTCGGACAGACTGCCCTTTAGTATTGGCAAAGTATCGAGTACAGCCCCCAGGCACACACTTCAGCTTAGTTATATCCAAAGGGATTCAGTTTTGGGGTTCCCAGACTGATACAAGACACAAAGCCAAGCACAATTAAGCTTTTGAACATCTTTCAGCCCCTCCTGCTTAAGCCTGATCCAAACAAAAACTCTAACGAAGGTACACTAACTGTAAAAAGCATAAGAGCAAAAACTTTTCCTTCTATTATACTAATTAGAAATACTGTCATTCCTTCCTCACGAAATAAATCTGTACTTATTCCTTTAAACTTTTGAAATCTATTACTAATATCCTTTAGAACACAGAAGAGCCAAAGTCCTGTGTATTAAACTTGTACATTTGTTCACTGAGGGTTTCCAAAGGGGTTAAGCATGGAAGACAAAGAACAGCATCACAGTTACATTTGGAATAGTGTGGGTAAATGAAGCAACAGATGGAAAATCAAAATCTTGATTTTTCTGGACCTGTTTCAAGTTCCAGCACTGACAGCAAGTACTCGGTCCACCTTTGTGAAACTTCCATGCAAAAAGATACAACGGGCTTTGTGTCTTTCTCACAATTTTTTATCAGTGTGTTATTATTAGAGAGCCAAAATGTATTCATAGGAATGCAGAATTTGGATGAAGGTGCTGATTCTGCTCTTCAAGGCCTGTGTGCCAAGATATTTCAGAGCTGCAAAGAGAAGCGTAAACAACCTCAGCTCAGTGCGTGTCCCTTCCCTGCTCTCACCAGCAAGGGGCAGGCAACGCACATTTTATTCGAATTTCCACTTCTCCCTCTATTTAACTTCAACTTAGAACTTCCAAAGTTTTTACAGTAAATGGAGTCTGACAGTTTTAGTTTATTTTAGCAATAATCACAAGGCGGTTTTTTCTGCAAATACAATAAATGTTATCCAAGAGCAATTTGGAGCAATCAGTACTGATATTTATACCATGTGTGTTGATTGAAAAGCTCTTGGCTGTAAGAATGGAATATGAATCTATCCAGAATGTATGAACATCTTCTAACGTATGCTCGTGTGGGAGCCATAAAAGTGAGTTTATTATAATTAGTGGAAAAATAGTCTTGTTATGAACTAAAAGGGAAAAGAAAGAGATACCATCAGTTTGAGCAGTTCAGCTAACTTTTCTTAATCTGTTCTTTGATGCTCTTCTGTTTATTAGGACACACTGATCTTCAGCAATTCAAAGCCTTTTTTCAATCTCAGTATGATTTTTGAAGTGTGAGAGCAAGGCTTTCAAAAGAATTAAAGAACCAAATCAGTAATAATGAAAAAGAAAAAAAACTTGTACCCAAAAGGCCAACGCTACACAGAATATTAAACTTTACATCTTCAATAGGTCAATTTTTTTGCAGAAGAAACTATGGATTGAACAACTCTAAAAAACTTTACGTCTTTTACGTTATTCATTGTAAAGAAAAAAAAAACACAACCCCTCAGAGGTCACTGCAGCCAAGAAATGTAGAAGTAATTTAAGAATTCTGCTACTGACATGGCACTAATACCATGTCACGCACATGGACACTTTATTCATTAGATGATTCTTCTTGTGGAGAGCTATTTCGTGGGCTAGCAGGAATCCCAAAGGCCGGATGTGACACCAGTGAGAAATCTGCATGGGTAATGTTTGTGTAGAAGGATCCTGAATAAGCTCCTGGCAGAACGTGGAGAATGCAAAGCCTTATCCACTGATGCTTCGAGCAGTGAAACTCGGGGGGCAAACACATCCTCTGCTGAGCACAGGAGGAAGGGCAGCGAGGAAGAGGGGCTGCAGATCCAGCCTGATCTCCCTGACTCTACAAGAAGGGCTCTCTTTTCATTACTCTTGCAGTCTGATCACTCACATCGTGTTTTATCAGCATCCACAAGGAAGTTCTCATCCTCCCACACTGCAAATGGACATATTCTTGGGTCCCACCTACCAGACAAACGTGTCAGCATAAGGTGCTATTAAATTCAATCTGCTGAAGTCGGTGGTTTATTACTTTCCATTAAGGGAAGGCGAACAGGAAAACTCTGCTTACATCATTGCAGAAGTTTTTCTGTTTCTAGACTTAGTGACATTTTAAGACATGCAAGCTCTATTTTATTCACAAACAGTAATACTTACATCCTTGGCAATGACAGGAAATAAAGCAATTAGATAAATCATTTTCTAAGTCAACACTGGTGTCTCAGCATAACTAAAGTTTGGCTCACCAGTATATACAATTCTAAAGCATTTGGAAATCTACAGTCCCATGTGAAAATATTAATTTATATTTAAATTGCTAACTGCTTACCCATCCTAACAATATTAATATTAACAGTGTGACATGAACTCTCTGCTGAATTTGAGATGTAGGTCAGTTATACATGGAGTTGCCAAACTACAGTTGGAAAATATTACTTCATCAAAGAATTAGCCCTGGTACAACGGTGAATAGCAGAGCCACATGTCCTAATATATGTCAGCCTGGCGCCACTATTGTATGCAGAGCTATTTGCATATATATATTTCTATCACTACCCTGGTTCAGTATCAACACCCTCTGATATGCTTTTCCCAGCACAGAAACGTGAGCAGCAAACTGGCTGCTCTGAGGCCGCTCCTTGCCCTCGCTCGCAAGGTTCATGGTTATTTGCACTTTCACACATCATCTTCACAAAAGGCTGAGCTCAGCTTATTAAATGTTTGACGGAATATTGCTGCTGTGACTGAAATCTTACACTTCAAACTTCACAGTGGTAGCAAAGGTAAGATTAAAAACACAATACCGACATTTCCGACAAAGGGCTGGAAAATAAAAGGAAGCGGTGAACTGCTTAATGCATGTTAATTCTGATTAACATTATTCCTCCTCCACAGATGTTGAGCTAGAAAATACCTGTATTCTCTCATAGCTTGGCACTTTTCTTTGTTTCCTCCCCGCAGCTGCAGACTGATGAATCTAAAAGGTGAGTTTACTTCACCATCAGGTTTAAAGTTCTATTAAGCTACGGCTGGAGATTTCATTTTCAGTTTTAACAATAGTCTAGACAGATGTGCATCTCCAACAGGGGTAAGGAAAGTTCTTTGATGAGCAAGTCAGCTGGCCATGCTTGCTATTGCAGCAGGATAGCCCCACACTCTGGTGGGCTTTAAGCTCTGTAGCAGAGCCCTAGACCACTTTTTGGAAAGAGAACCCATTTAAAGAAAACTCTGAACATACAGATGTTTTTGTAAATTGAAGTGACAGGCAGAAAATAAATAGGACTGGTGTGGGTGACATGCCTAATAAAAAAAAAAAAACTAATGATCAATGATTTTCTGCCTTCACTGGTAATTTATTTCAAGATATAAGGTTAATTTCTGATTCCAACATTACAAACAACATCAGTGCAGTTCTTACCTTTCACTGGACATTCAATCATAATATTTGCTCCAATTCTTGCCACAATTGTACCTCCAACAACTGCCGAGAAACTGCTGGCTTCCAGATTTGTCATGTTTAACGCAGAGGACAAGATGACAGGCATCTCTTTGAAATTAAAGGGATAGTAAGTTTTAAAAGCTTTATTTAACTTTTAAACATAGATCCTGCATTTAAATTCATCACGTTTGGAACAGAGTTCAGTCTGCAAAGCAGCAGCCAGAAAAGACGGGTGGGATAGATAGAGGCAGACTGAGTTCACACCTGTTGTGGTTTTAGAGCAACAAGATTCTCTTACTGCTGCCTATTAAATCAGGCAGAGTTTCGTGGGTTGCCAGTAAAAGAAACTATTTCACACTGCAGTGAGCATGGATGTTTATACGCATATATTTATACACAAATATACATATATGTGAGTGTGTGTGTATCAAAGCCCAGCTCTGTGCAGCACCACCAGGTTTTACCTGCACGCAACAGCAGTGATGTTTCCATATCAAAACCAGAGTCATTTACAACCAGGCATCCATAGGTACCAAGTTCCTTCTGAGCAGGATTCCGAATCTGCACTTTTCCAGTGGAGTCCAGGATCACCCTGCACAAAAACCAGGGACATACAGGGGTTACTACCCGGGGAGAAACCCAGCTGAACTCCCTTGCAAGAGTTACAGACACAGCAGCCAGACTCCTTTTTAGGGGTTTTGCAGTTCCAGAGCAGTAGAGGCAGCCACAGCTCTGCCTCCTCTCTGGTGACAGAAGGGGAGCGCTCAGGGATACACGCAGGGAGGGTTGTTCAGATCTCCTTCTCCTGCAGAGCTGGGTCCTGCTTGCAGCCCTGTGAAGGACAGTGCGTTTGCTACCACAAACCAGGATCCCCTGGGAACAACAGCGTGAATAAATCAGAATACCACAATTAAAAGTATTAGGCTTGGCAAGAAATCGATCTCTCCAGAGCAAGATTGGTTTTCAGCAGGATTGAGGAATTCACAAATCTATGGCCTGATCTGACTTTCAAATTACTATGGGGTTGGGGCTTTTTGGTTTTTTTTTTTAAGTATCATCATTGAAGCTAAAATCTTGCACCAAAATCTCACAGGTGTCTTGAATATCTTGCCTGCCCTCTGAGGGGTAAGGTATTAGAAACAGCACCACAGGCTGGGGAAGAGGCTGAAAGCAGCTTTTCTCCCTTGTTGCCTTTCTCAGCACTGAGTTACATGACTTGCCATACACTCAAGCACATCCCCAAAACCTGCAGCCGGTGTTTTCCCACACTTACACAATGGACTAATGAAAAATTAAATGGAAAATACTCGTGTCTCAACAAAACAAGCCGCCTCGTGCATGGCTCAAGTACATCCTTTTTTACTACCCTGACAGATAAACAGCCATTTACCTCCTCAGGCACTTTTTCAGGTGCAATGCTATTAATATCACTGGCTTTTGGGTCCACACGCATCCATGTGGATTTGTTTATAAGACACCTTACAGGGAAAAAAGTTAGGAAATAAACCTACTTTGCTAATATATGCCTTAAGTGCAAGAATATCAGTCTGGGCTAAAATTAGGAAGCAAACATACTCGTGAATAAACAAACCACCATCGTGTCCAAAGAAATCAAAGTATCACTTGCTACAAATTAATGGAAAATTATGCGCATTTCACAAAATAAACATAACTGGTGGGAGCTACATGGTTCCAAAAACATTTTCACTTTTTAAAATGACTTAGTTTTGGTGTCTTTGCTTTAATTGATAGCCCTGCAGAAGTGTATTTTTCTTGGCAGTGCATTTAATCAGTTAAATATGTTGAGAAATACCCAAAAGCGCCTTTATCATTTCAGAACCGGTTTTTTCATTACTCAAGAGCTAGCTGTAATTCCAAGAGGCTCACACACAAAGTTAATGTTAATATTACCAGGTGAGCTTCTAATTTATCAGCACTGAAGTAGAAGTATTTGCTCAGTCTTGAGCAAATATCTGATTGTAACAAACTGTTGGTGCACTCGTTTGTCAGCTCTCAAATGTGATGGTAATACAATTTCTCTATTATTTTGAATTTCACTGTCCTCAACAGAAATATTGTAAAGTACTGAATAAAATCCATAAAAGATCATATTTTTTTCTTTTTCAATTGAAGCTGTGCAGCTCTAGTTATATCTAAACAGTGTGTTGAAGAATGGTGAGGGTACCAGTGATATCTTCCCTTCTTAAAATAAGAGCTAAGACTTCTTTTCATCTGTACCATGGCAGATGTTTTTAATGTGTTCCCACTGTATTTAGTATCTGAATGAATCCAATAGCCTCTCTAATTTGAGGGTAAATCTGCTCTTTTTCTGATGCAGCTGAAATGATTAAGGCAGATCAAAAAATACAAGCCAGTACATCCAAAACACTTCACCTTATAAAAACAGTCAATCATCCTATGTAGTATCCTGGAAATGGACAAACACTTGGACGGCAGTAAAGCCAAACAATGAGACAGACACTTGAAAGAATAAAAATAAATTACTTAACTAAAAAGATGGAAGGCCCAGTGGCCATGCTTATCTCATTTTCACAACAGTATGTTCTAATATTGCACAGCAGGGTGGATTTTTTCCGTTGATAGCGACATAATAAGTCATTCAAAAGTGAAAGAGAAGCTATTTACTTACTTCTCAGAGGCTTTTAATGTCTCGCCATCTTTTGTCCAAGTATATTTCACTTCACTAATACCAGCTGTTTCACACAGTAGATTGACAGCATGAGTATTCTTGGTCAGAAAAACTGTATTTCCAATTCGTACAGTTACTGTTTTGTTGAAGGAAACTCGAGGAATTTCCTTCTGCCTCACAATAACTGGAACCTTCTGGTCAAACATTAACTTATCAACCGTTTTTGTGCTGAAGCGTTCAGATTCGTTTGGCGATTTGCCTGTGAGTTTTGAGGCGATTTTCTCATCCTGGGCCCCCTTCCATTTTTCAGTAGCTGGTGGCGGAGGCCTGGATAACTCAGCAATCAGCTGGTAAATGACCTGGGACGCCAGGTCATCGCTGACTTCTCCAGTTTCAATGAGCTGACTCATGTTCCTCAGGAGCTCCTCGAACTGCGCGGTGTCCATGCTGTAGGCGCCTTGCAGAACCGCGGCCTCCAGGCGTTTGTTCCTGAACTCACGAGAGCTGAAGTCTTCTGCTGAATTGCTCCCAAAGCTCTCGAGATTTCTCAGGAACGGCTGATCGCTGACTTGCCCGTCACCCAGGTAGAGCTCGTTCTTCTTGCTCCACATTTGCCACATTTTGCTCATCTTGTGCCATTTGGCCCCGAAGCTGTTGGCCTCGTTGTGATCGGGGTCGCTGACCTCGCTGGGCTGTTTTCGGAGGGGTGGGGGTTCAATGAGCCTGTTGTCAGTCCCGATGAGTTTGAGCACAAAGGTTTCGTGCACAGAGCCTGCAATGCACCGGTACACGCCGATGTCGGCAGCTTCGAGGCAGTGGATTTTCAGCGAGCCTGACTTAGTGATGCCAAGCCTTTTGGAGTTCTGTAAGTGTTGTCCGTCTTTCTCCCAACGGATAAGGGACTTCTGGAACCTTCGCACAGGGCACTTAATAACCACAGATGTTTTTGGGAGCAAGTAGGCTCGACTTCCTATGGTAAAATTAATGCGCTTCTCTGGCCTGGTCTGAATATAGACTCGGTGAACGCTGACAATCTGAGGTCCATGGGCAGAAAACTTTGCCGGAAGCTTGGGCTTGATCTCTGGGAGAAAAAAAAAAAGTGTTGAAAAGCATCTAGTCATTGGCAGTCATGCTTACAAAATCTGCTTTTCACAGAATGCTTGAAAGAGCTCTTCCTGACTTTGCTCGAGTCAGACTGCAACACACAGAGAGAGCTTTTAAGTGAGTCACAAAAATGCAAAAATATGAACAACATGGAACCATAACATTCCCTTGCTTCAGCCAAGAATTCTCTTGCTTCACCCCCAAATCTCCTAGCAATAAAAGGATATAAGCAACATATACCCATGTGAAGGACATAGATGGTGCACACATATATGAAAGAACATATACATATCATATATTACTCCATATATATGTTCCTATTATGGTTATATTTCCTACTGCTCCCTCAGAAAGGCTAGGCATGATGGAAATGAAAAAACTGAACTAAAAAAATGTGAACACATTATCACTTTCCCCACATTTGAGCCCTGTTGAGTGCAGAATGACCTAAATAAAACAAAATCTATCCAAAAA
>VYZQ01036617.1:0-20802 GCA_013400655.1 Mystacornis crossleyi
CTCACAAGTAGAGTGTAAATGTCAGCTCTTCCAGCCTGACTGGGGAATCCAAGAGTCAGTGCTGCACACATACAAACTGGTAACAGCGGAAAGGAGACATTTTAAAGGAACGGCTGCACATCCCTGAGCAAAGCCTGGGCTTCCGAAACTGAAATCACAAAACTCAAGGTAGTCACTGTGGTATCTGAGCTTGTACCTAAGCAATTAAACAACTATGACAACATAAGACTAAGTAACACAGGGATCAAGGATTTTGAGACTTCCTTTCTGGGGCAAGTCTTGTAAAAACCATCTCATTGGTAAATAAGGAGAAAAGCCCGCAGCAAGCTGAGAAACTGGCCATTCCAAAAGGCCCTGCTGTTTTTCCATGGCTTTCTGCCACACCTCAAATGGCCACGTGTTTATGTACAAGCTGAGCAGCAAGCACGTTGGGAAAACCACAGATTTCCCATGACACACAATCACACATAATTACCGCTGACGGTGATTGCAAATTTGGCACTACCCTAGTCCTGACCATGGAACACATCTGCACCAAATGTCTGCTTTGGACAGCTGAGTGCTTTAGAAGATCTAGCAAAGGAATATGGAAGCCATATACCTACCTCTCATCAACTCAGAACACTGGATTTGTTTGTTCCAGAAGGAATAAAAAAGCTCTAAATGATACTTGGTAGCTGAAGGAATTTTGGCAGAGATGCTAAACCTTGTGGAGTGCTCTCGCCCACAGAATTCCTTCTTCAAATTCACAACAAAGATGTTTTCCTGACGCAAAGCCATGTACAGGATTAAAACTAACTAAATAAATAAATAAAGCAAAGATATCCCCCAAAAAATCCTCCACACCTTTGAATACTTCCAAAGAAATATAAATTTCAAAACTGTGACACTACAAATGAAAAAGAAAAATAGAAAAAAAAACAAAACCCCAAAACCTACCACAGAGTAGCAACAAATCCCTGATATTCCAACAATAACAATAATTATTATATTTTATATAATAATACCACAATAATTACACTATATGTTACATTATGTAACTACCTCAATTATATACTAATAAAAACTAATATTATAGTTACTGGTATGTTTAGTTATCTCTTCATTACACGATATACACAGAAAAAAACCCGGGTGACAATTATCTTCCACATTCTTTTTTATTTATGAAGTGGACTGACAAGTCTAGCACTTGGCTATGGCAGTTCTGACAGTTTTTCAGCTCAGAGGACTAATATGGGTTTCACATATCCATATATACAAATCCTCACCTGCTCATTTATATATGTGTGTATATATATGTGCGTGTGTGTACATGTACATCAAATAATTTTCACCACAAATGAAGAGATGCTGAAGGATTAGGAGTAATCAGATGGGACAGCTGAAATGCCTAAAGCAAGATCCCTGCCCAGAGAAGCTGGTGTACCATTATCCCCTAAGAGCCATTTACAAAGGGTGCTGAACACTGAGGTTTATCTGATTTAATGCTCTTCTCAGAGAAAGAAGAGAACTGTATCCAATCCATTGCAAAGCTCTGCTTACAATGCCTCTGAAGACCTTCAGGAGCAGCCACTGCCAGGAGTTAAGAGAATAAGAACAATGGTAGAGCTCCAGCCAGCTGCCCATCCTTAGGGCACAGAAGCATAAACCTGCAATTTCCCAACAGCAAATTGGGTCCTGCAGACTCTTCCCACTACAGATTCCTCACAAGCTGCCACTGGAAGTGCTTCACAGGGCTCTCCTGCCCCTTGAGGGAGGGTCAACACACAGGTGAGACTACGTAAAAGAAAACCACTTGTAACTGCCATCTCAAATGACAGTCAATAGTTTTGTTCCTCACACAGCTGACAAATACATGAACACAGGATCGGAAGCTGTTTTACAGCATTATATTTTAATGCACCTAAAAATGCTCTGTTTTAACTGATTGCAAATTTCTGTCATAGACTACCAAACAAAGCAGCTGACTCTGATAATACAAGCTAGAAAAATATCACTAACCACCACCTAATAAAGAAAGACCAAACTTAAAGCCTTGTGCTTCGTGCTCTGAAGTGAAGGATACCCTCAACTCCCATTCAGATGCTGGGAACTGTGTGGATAAATACCTTGATGAATTTTTCCGGGAGCACAGGCAGCACTGGAGATGCTGCCTACAGCCATGAGCCCCCTGTGGCTAACACACACCCCACTGGAAAGACCCTCCCAATGGATTCAGGGAGCACTAAGCCAAGATGCTTAGCACTAGAACATGTAAAAAGCTATTTAAAGTTTCTTCCTGAATGATATACCCTCATGACTCAGCTGCTTTCAGATTCTAACCTGGCTATAATTAATTTTTTGAAGAGCCAAAAACTGCAGTGAGCAACTTTTACCAGATCCTTAACCAAAGAGAAATGAGCCAAACCAGCCCAGCAAGCTCATGTTACCCTAACACACTAATTTTTTTTTTTAATGGTTTTTCAGCCTCATGACTTATGACTATTAAGTGTAACAGCAGACAGGAAGGAGTCAGACTGCTCACAGTTTTTCACCCAGTTTTTCATGAGTTGGCTCCTCACAGACAAACCAGATAGATTATCCTGGGAATTGCAGAGCCCTGCTAAGCGGCCCAATCCAGCGCCAGTGGAGCTGATGAAGCTCCATCTTCACAGACGGAAAGGGCCACCACCCTCATGCATCAAATTCTTCACTTCAGGACAGTGCCCAAAGCCTGGCTGAAACTCAGTGATCAAAGATCTAACACAAGCTTTACTAGCAATGTGCCTCAGCAAGTGCCACGTTTGCATTGTTATTTCCCATTGTTATAATAGTTATGAGCTCATGACTTCTCTTTTTTAAAGAAAGTAACAATGACAAAAAAGAACCATTATACATGCTTCATTTCTTGGAAAAGAAAAGCTCACTTGGAGACCCACAGTGGATAAAATCTAATATTCTCATCTTTTGTCTACTGCAACAAGCACTAAGTTTAGCTTATGGGCCTCAAGCGCAGTTGTCTAAAAGTTATTAACCACATGCAGTAAGAAACAAAAAAATCAGGGACAGATTTGCCCAATACAGTAACAGCCAGCACACTGTTAACTCCACCTTCTGAGAACTCCCAAACCACAGGGTGTGCAGAGTAACCTCCTCTACCCAGAGATGGTTAAAATAAATCCATGTTTGCTACAAATGCTCTCTTAAATGGGGGATGCACAAAACAGTCTTGGAGCTCCTCAAGCCCTTTGCATGGGTGGCACATCACACTAACCATGGAACCCTGACAAAAAAACCTACTCCCTTAGGCTGGAAATGAGAAAAAGCATGCTTGAATTAAATAGAAACACAGGTTGATTGTTGTTCTGAGGAAGTAATCCACCTGAACATCTCCTCTAGCTCCACTCCAAGGCCAGAAGGTTTTGTCTATTGCTGGTGCACAACTGTGGGCAAAGAGACCAGAAAACTTGAGTCCATGTGGTTCAAATTTAAAGTAATTACTTTAGCGGCTATTAAATGCCCCAAAAAGAATGACACAAAGCAAGGTTTTTTCCTTTCTGGGGACAAGCAAACATACTGAATGCTGAAATCTGGAGCAGCCCCACCTTCCTCCTCCCTGCCCCAGTCTTTTGCACAGCGCCGGAGGTCTGTTCCCAGCAGGGCCCCAGCGCCGTGTCTGAGCTGACTCTGCTGCCTGTGGCCAGCCCTCCGTGAATGACTGCCCAACTCCCAACACACACGGCTGGCAACTCAGCTGACAGGCCCTGAGAGAGGCCAAGGCCTGAGCAAGCCACGGAGATTATGGGAAGCTCTTACAGCTAGGTGGTCCCTGACATCCAAGCCTTGAGCTTGAGCTCCATCCCTGAGTATGTCCAGGACTGCAGTCTGTGCTCTCCTGCATTTCCTGTGGGCACAGAGCTTTGGGCCTTGTGCTTGCCCATCCAGCACTGCCACTACTGCAGGCACTCATGGGGCTGCTCTGCTTTTCCAACAACAAAAGGCACCAGCAGACACAAGGGGAAAAGGCTTCGAGCAATTTGCTTTGCTCAGCCTACAGTAAAGGACAAACAGCTGATAAGGACTGTAGCCACAGCTTCCTTACTGTCCAGCCTGGGAGCAGCGCTGGATCTCGGGGCTGGCCCACGCTCCCAGCTCCCACTGAACATCTGAGAAGGTCATCAGCTCACTTTCTGTTTGTGTTTATTTCCCCTTGTTAACAACAGACTGAACAGAGTAAAACTCAGTTCATAATGCTCTTTAAATTCTTTCTCCAGACTGAACTCCAGTTCAGTTCAGGTCTATTTCTGTCTCATCTCTGGATCTGTGTATTTTGGCACTGCTCCTTCTACACTTGTAACAGCACTGGATAAGGAGCGTGCACTTAGGAATCGGGCAGGAATGAATGCAACTACCCATTTCACAGGGCTGCTTTGTGATTAATTACCATGCTGAAGTCAAATCAGGAAAGATTTAAAACCCAATTTTTAATTCACAATTCATACTTAATATTGCATTACAAAATGAACTTATTTACTGTGACATCTAGCATGACTGATTTTGAGCTGCTGCCCACACCACTACCGGCCGTGAATATCCGAGCTCCACCGTCGGGAGCCTCCTGGCACTGCAGGGTACCACAGCCTCATCCGTAAAGCTCCTTCTCCTTCTTCATGGAACTCGGGCTCCCACCATGTCCCCAAATGTACCTCACCATAAGAGGGGTCCAAAGGCTGACTGGCAAAAAAAGTCACAGCTTCTTTTATTTTCAGGATAGATAAATTCAATTAAAATGGCTAATTAAAAGCTTCTGCTGCTTGGAAGATTATATTCCCAGATTACTTCCTTCAAAGAGATTTGGAAGATCCTTGGAGAGAGCTACCCTACTGAAGCCAAGTCAGCTTTTTGATCTTGAGACATCAGCAAACTGAAAAAGCAAAAACTTTCCTGCTGAAAGTGCAGCTGCATTGCTTTCCCAAAGGATATGGAATTACTAATGCACTCAGCACCCACAGATACACAAAAGCAGACCGTGTAAGCAAATAAAGTCACCACCAGCAACCTGAGCATCCTGGGAGCAGGATAACCCAGTACTGCACAGTGTGGGATGAGGGGAAACATTCTACATCCTCATTATGTAGCACACAGCAAAGTCCCAAGGCAGGAACGGTACTTAACGGGGGTAATTACCCCCCAGTTATTAATAAAGCAGCAGTCAGTGTTTTCTTCAAGGAGCCGTTCTCCTAACAAGCTTTATGGAGACCATGGCACTAATCCATCAGTTCTTAAAACTGCCAAGAGACCATGGGAACATGATGACTTCCCAGAGCATGTTCCTGTATTAACCCTATCCTGCTCTTTAATAAGCTTATACTGTGGTTTTGCTTTACATGGTAAAAGAATTTTATTTTAAATCATCATAGAATCATAGGCTTAGGTGGGAAGGGATCTTAAAGTTCATCTAGTTCCATCCCTTGGGCAGGCACAGCTTCCACTATCCCAGGTTACCCCATAAGCCCTGTCCAACCTGGCCTTGGACGCTTCAGGGATGGGGCAGCCACAGCTTCTCTGCGCACCCTGTGCCAGGGCCTCACCACCCTCACAGGGAACAATTCCTTCCTAACATTTAATCAACCCTGCCCTCTGGCAGTGGGAAGCCGTTCCCCCTTGTCCTGTCCCTCCATCCCTTCTAAAGTCTCTCTCCATCTTTCCTGTAGGCTCCCCTCAGGTACTGCAAGGCCACCATTAGGTCACCCCAAAGCTTCTCATCTCCAGGCTGACCAATCCCAATGCTCTCAGCCTTTCCCCATAGGAGAGGTGCTCCATCCCTCTGCTCCCGTTGGTGGCTCTCCATCTAACCATAGATGCACTATGGTGTGTTAGGTTCAAATGGGTCTCTGGAGGTTTCTTTGGCTGGAGGCAGTTACATGGCCTGGGACAAAACACCACTGTTGGATATGAAGCACACACTGTGGTAAGTTTCAGGAGTTTTTCCCTATAAGAAACACAAAAAAGTAAAGACTGAGATAATTCCCTCAGATGCCAGACACAATCCTTGAAACATTAATTAAATTTTGCTCAGCAAAGTATCAGCAAGCCACGTAATTACTCAATTAGCCCTAAACAGAGGGAAAAGATAGTGAGACACTAACCACCGACCTACCTATGCTTGCANGATGGGGCAGCCACAGCTTCTCTGGGCACCCTGTGCCAGGGCCTCACCACCCTCACAGGGAACAATTCCTTCCTAACATTTAATCAACCCTGCCCTCTGGCAGTGGGAAGTCGTTCCCCCTTGTCCTGTCCCTCCATCCCTTCTAAAGTCTCTCTCCATCTTTCCTGTAGGCTCCCCTCAGGTACTGCAAGGCCACCATTAGGTCACCCCAAAGCTTCTCATCTCCAGGCTGACCAATCCCAATGCTCTCAGCCTTTCCCCATAGGAGAGGTGCTCCATCCCTCTGCTCCCGTTGGTGGCTCTCCATCTAACCATAGATGCACTATGGTGTGTTAGGTTCAAATGGGTCTCTGGAGGTTTCTTTGGCTGGAGGCAGTTACATGGCCTGGGACAAAACACCACTGTTGGATATGAAGCTCACACACACTGTGGTAAGTTTCAGGAGTTTTTCCCTATAAGAAATACAAAAAAGTAAAGACTGAGATAATTCCCTCAGATGCCAGACACAATCCTTGAAACATTAATTAAATTTTGCTCAGCAAAGTATCAGCAAGCCACGTAATTACTCAATTAGCCCTAAACAGAGGGAAAAGATAGTGAGACACTAACCACCGACCTACCTATGCTTGCATAATTCACACACTACTAAATAGAGTCTCCTCAGTTTTCCTACCAAGCTACCTGTCTCTCAAGGAAGAAAGAAAAATGTTTCATTTTGAAAATTCTAGGAGAGTAAAACCAAGGTTCTAAGAGATGGCCTTTGTATGCCTGCACACATATACATACATGTCCATGAACATCATCATTTCTATACTATAAAAGGCTTTAGGATATACACAGCTGCCATCCTTTGAGAATGCAGATTTCCAAACATAACAAAAATCAAGTAATCTGAGGCCGGATGCTGGGAGAAAGAAGTGTCACATTCAGTACAAAATTCAGCTATTCTGCATGAGGTTACTCTGTACCTAAAATACTCTTTTTTTCCTTTTTACTACTAAAAATGCATCTGCCTTCTTTCCAAGTAACTGACAGAGTTTTTGGAGTGTAAAATCATTAGAAATCCCAACCGTGCCCTTTCAGGCATTACAACTGTAAATTCAAATCTCTGCATCATTCCAGCTAAGTCTCCGCTTCACAGAACTAATCCATGTGCAGCTGACAGAACACGGAATGTTACAGTAGATAACACTGTCTGTATACACCAATTATTCACTCCGACAATATCCAGTTGGTAATATTATCCCTAGGGCTCTAACAAGGGTCCAGTGATGCCTCAAATACCGCTGTGAATAAAGAGGCATCGATTAGCTGAAGTTAAAACATCCATTTAAGGATGTTCAAAGAAGGGCTGTTATTGGTATTCCAGGTTAACGTGAACTTTTTGGTCTTTTTAAAAATCTATTACTAACTTAAACAATGAAGACTCTAAGTAATTCACTTTCTATTTCTACCTATCAGACATATTTCTTACTCCTGGTGAGGATCTGTTTGAGAAGTTGGACCAGATGATTTTTTTGAGGTCCCTTTTAACCTGGGCTGTTGCAGGACTCTATTGTACAAGAAGGCAGCGGGAAAAAGAAGTAGAAAATAAGACTGCAAAATAGCTTATCTGACAGAGCCAACCCAGGCAGAAGAGGATTTAAACTGAAATACTTTAGTTTTATTTTTAAGAATATGTGGTTTGGATTGAAATGCCGATTTAAAAAGAAAGATACAGCAAGTTTTTCATGGCCAGATAAGCCTCTCAAAAGCTTCATTAGAGGACTGTTTACTTTGGTAACTGGCGAGGCAGCTGGAAGCAGCTCTCTCCCATCACTTCACTTTTGCCTGCATCATTTGTAATTGTGTCATTTTCTAAATGGCACCAAGAAAAACATTTTTAAGCAGAAACCATTCAAGTAAGGGATTATCTTCTTGCGGAAGTCTAGAGAACCAAGGCTGAGAAACTGGAATGCTCACTACAACCCGGGGGAAGGGGAAAGGAGTCGGTCCAGGCTGCGCAGTGTCTCCACACTGCCAGAATAGCTTGGTGGTGACAGTGATCTCACGTGTCTCCTTGCTTTCCATGGGCCACAGCAGTGGGAATGCCTTGCCTCTGGTTCTTCCCAGCTCGGAGCCCGGCCCAGCACCGCACACAAGGCTCCCTGGCAGCTCTCCTCCTGGAGACGGGCTGCAGCCCCTTCAGAGCTGCGCTGCTGGGAGCCATCTACACAGCAGCACAGAGGCTCTTCTCCCCCCTCTGCAGCATCGCCCTTACTTCATGGTTTTAATCTGCCGGGAGAACTGAAAACCAGAATTTGTCCCCACAGTAGTCACACAACCCCTGAGAGTGACTGCTTGTTAAATGAATCCTGTTGCACAGAAGTGTCCCACTCAGTGTCACTGAGGGTCTGGCTGCAAGACACACTTGTTAACTTGTCACTTTGGAAAGGGAATCTGCACATTCACTGACTTATGTAAACTCTGTGGTATGTAAACAATCCCCCAATCCATTTCTAAGCAGCATTTCTGCCCACAGTTATTTGTCACATAAAACTGACATCTCAGTCAGATAGCAAAACACCTTATGATAGAGAATCATGGAATCATTTAAAATGGAAAAGCCCTTTAAGATCATTGAGTCAAGCCATTACCCAAGCATGGCCAAGGCCACCACTAACGATGTCCACAAGGGACAGATCCACACGGCTTTTAAATGCCTCCAAGGATGGTGACACCTCCCTGGGCAGCCTGTTCCAAAGCTTGTCAACCCTTTGAGGGAAGAAATTTTCTTAGTATCAATTTAAAGCTCCCCTGGAGCAACTTGAGGCTGTTTCCTCCCGCCCTATATAACAATATAGCTTTAAATGTCAACTGAGAAAAGATCAGAAGAGGCCCAAAGCTGGAAGAGCCATGCACTTGTTCAGGAAGAGTTTCAGGTTGCTTCTCCAGCTATGAAACTGCAGCTCTGGGGGTTCATTACCATCAGCTCAGCCAAGAACTCAGAGCACGTCACTGTCTCAGTGTGACCTGGATTCATGCAGGACTCAGAATCCTAAAAGCTCATCAGGCCCTTTCTTCATCATCCTTCAGAGTCTACCTAAACCCTCAAGGGTATGAGAAGTTTTCAAAGCAGATGAGCTGCCCTAGCAAGCTGCAGGACTTGCCCTGAGAGGCTGTGGCTGCCCCATTCCTGGAAGCGTCTAAGGCCAGGCTGGACGAGGCCTGCAGCAACCTGAGATAGTGGAAGGTGTCCCTGTCCAGGGCAGGGGGTGGAATGGGATGGGCTTTAAAGTCCCTTCCAACACTAACTGTTCTGGGATTCTATGAGCCTGTAATTCTACGACATTTCTGATGTCTGCATAGAAAAGATACAAACAGAAGGATTTGATAAATTGCATGGATTAAAGCTGAAAAGACCATCAGCACTTTGGACTCCACAGAAAAAAACCAACCAGTGTTTCAGCTGTAGTTGTTACCCCATCCCACCCTGTGAGCAGGTAGGGCAAGAGCTTTTGCTGACCACCAGCAGTACTACAGTGCCATGTCTCTACTCCCTATGGGTTTGGCTCAGGACAAACTCAAAGTTAAGCCTCTGGAAGTGTTTTACAAAAAATAATTTCAAGGGCAAATTTGAGTTGCTGCAGCTGGTAGCCAAGCACAGTAACTCAGGATGCCACTAGTGAACACCACGGAATGCTTTGGTTTGGAAAGGACCTTAAAGATCACCTCGTTCCAACCCCCTGCCAGAGGGGGGAGACACCTTCCACTAGACCAGGTTGCCCAGTTCACAAAAACAGCACAGGTACACGTGTGTCACAGGGCCCGGCCTGGCGCTTGGCCTGCAGCCATGCCCAGATGCCACTGCTGAGTCCCACAAATGGCATTTGTTCCCTGTGCGCCAGCAGCTCCCTTACAACCACGCTGCCTTTTGCCAACTCCTCTATGCAAGCAAGAACTCTGGGCAGCTCATTACAGCAGGATCCACGGGAGCTTAACTGGGGAGCTGCTAATCCGGGCAGCTTTGCCCAGCCTTGTCTGCCCAGCAGCGGAATCCCAGCCGTGCAGATCTTTATCACCTCCGCGCACAGGCCCAGTGCCCCGGCACTGACCCACAGACACGGCACAGCCCACGGGAGAGCTCGGACACCTCAGCACAACGGGAGCTCAGCACTTACAGAAAAGCTGTTCCGTGGCTTTGGAAAAAGAAAAAAAAGGCATGAGAATATTCCTGCTCTTGATGCAGGTTTCACTGCTCAGTAGTTTTTAGGAAGTTGTGGAAGAAAGGGAAACATTAAATATTATCTGTGGGTTATAAAATTCCACTGAGTTTTACTAGTGTAAAAATGCAAGCATGCTCCAAACTAACTCAAAAAGCAGATGTGAGCAGGGAAGGAGGAGGGAAAGAGGATGAGAACATTAACTTTTTTGCCCTAATCAGCTAAACAGGAATACATTAGGCAAAACCTCGTTTTCCGTTCACTCATCTTGTAAAATTTGTTTGAAATAATGCCACTATTTATGCTTAGACAGAAATTAATTTAACTTATTTGTCTTGAACCTTGTATTTCCCAGTTTCACCTTCCATCTGGCCTAGTGCAAACAGACTAGAAGGTACTCAGCTGACTACTGGAAAAACATGGAACTCTCACATGAAAATTAAATAATCGATTGCTAAATAATTACCAAAGTTACTCTAAGAGACTGATTACAGTTTAAAAACGGAAGCATTTACCATGATGATTGTTTTCATTAAACTGTTCAGCCTGTTTATACAACACAGAGCACAAAGATTTCTTCTCTGGGGAATTTGGATCTGTGACCATAAAGCCATCAAGCTCCAAAAATCAATGTTACCACCTGACTTGCACTGTTTGTGTAGGTCAATCTAGAGCGTATTTTCTCAGGGTCTGCATTGTGTCTGGAAGAAAACCCGCTCTCTGAACGTACAGATCCTTTCAAATACAGTCTGACAGCTCACACTGGATATTTGAAGTGGTCAGGTCACCACTCCCCCCATGAGTCAACACGAGTGAAGGGTAAGTGCTAATTCCCGAGCTGCTGCAGCCAATTATAGTCACTGAGGATGCCACCAGTGAATGGCATGGAACCATGGAATGGTTTGGGTTTGGAAGGGACCTTAAAGCTCATCCCAGCCATGGGCAGCGACACCTTCTACTAGGTTGTTCCAAGCCACTCCAATCTGGCCTTGGACACTTCCAGGAATGGGGCAGCCACAGCTTCTCTGGGAAACTGCCAGGGCCTCCCAACCCTCACAGAGAGGAATTTCTCCCCAGTATCCCACCTATCCCTGCCCTCTGGCAGTGAGAAGCCATTCCCTGTGTCCTGTCCCTCCATGCCCTTGTCCCAGGTCCCCCTCCAGCTCTCTTGGAGCCCCTTTAGGCACTGGAAGGGGCTCTCAGGTCTCCCCAGAAACCTCTCTTGTCAGGTGAACACCCCCAGCTCTCCCAGACTGTCTTTGATCCTACCCTTAGAGATTGGTCCTGTCTTTGCCCTGATATGCTGCTCAGTGCTCCAGCTGCACACTCTCCCTGGCCCACCCTCCAGTGTCTTAAAGACATTCACTAACCAACAAGGAATTCCTGCATATAGTGAGAGTCAAGGTAATTTTCCTGAACATGAATGCCAAGGAACAAAGATTGTGAGGGAATCACTAATTCTTTACACAACAGCCTGTTGGGCAGGCTCAAGGCACCATTTTTTGTACCAACCACCCACTGGAATGGTCACGGTGAAGATTGTTACTTCATGGAATTCAGGAGCCATTCAGGTACAGACATGGATAGTGATCCAGCCTCTCCTGAAGCTCTTGTTCAGGTGTCTGCAGTACAAAATGGCATCCGAACGATTAAGGCAGGATGGCTCAGGTTTAAATCACCAGTTCTGCCAAACATCCCCTTTGCTGCCAGAGGCAAATCTTCAGGCCTCACTCAGGAAAACAGTTAAGGATATGTGAAAAGGGTATCAAAATCAACAGAATATATATAAAAACATTCCAAAATGTTTTGCCTAATTAGAAAGTCTGTGCCTGAGGTCTCAGAACTGAAGGAGGTGATGTTTCCCATCTCCTATCCCTTCTTTATCCCTAGCACTGGGGCTGGATATCCTGGGCAGGATTATTTATCATCACATAAATGTAGCAATACTGTACCAGCATAAGCCGGACTGTAAAAACATGAAGACAAATGTTATGGATTAATTTCTGGAATGATTACGAGGCCCAAGAGCCCAGTGTCCACCTAAACTACATAAACACAGATAAAACTGTCCGAGCTGCAAACCTGAATAATAAACCCAATTTAACTAACAGAATAGCCGAGATCAAATTCCAGATGTCTCTCACACATGGTAAATTAAAATGCTCTGTAAGAAAGTTCAGTGTACACTTCTACAAAGGAAATATCAACAAAACCAGGAAAAATTTAATTCATTTCATTCTCTGAAGTCACATCTCACATTTACTGAGCCCTTCCAAACACGTTATGTTGCTGATTAGCAGTAATGCCTTAAGGCACTCTTTTTTTTCTTTTTTTCTGATCTTTGGAGTTAAAAACTGCTTTGAAACATCACTGAGGCACATAATTCTTACTGAACGATAATGTCGGGGAGCACCCTGTAATTTAAAACACTGCGCTTCTAATGGACAAAATTGAGTCAAGTAGGAAAAGCAGGATGGATCCAGATCCCAGCCTGAGCACAATCAGACTTCAAACAAGGCTGAAAAAATGAAAACCAGCTGAGCTAATAAAAACCAGACCCTGCTTAAACAACCTTTCATCAAGTAAACTTCACCTATGTTGTTACTCTTGGAATTTGGTGAAGTAGGAGGAGCCAGCAAGGTCTGAAGACAAGATGAGAAAAGATATTTGGGAAGGATATAATATTTAGCAAATTAAGATGGCAGACAACCAAAGCCAGACTCTGAGCTCAGTTATACTGGTGTAAATCCAAACTAACATCACTGACTGTAATGGAATTACTCTGGATTTACTCCATGTTAACTGAGATCAAAACCTGATCAGATTCAGAATATCAAACTGGGAAAAAAGGCTTTTATATCTACACAATGGGACATTTCATTGCAAGTAACTAAGTGTTTAATGCTACATAGCTACAACACAAGGTGAGATGGGCTTGAGTCATCCCACAAATACCCACAGCCAAAATTCTCTACAGAGTGAAAGGTTTTATGTACTTCAAATCTACCTCTAAGCAAGATTTATGCAAATTAATGAGTTAATTCAAAACACGCTTCACTTATTCAGGGCTTTTATTTGCTTGCTTTGTAGAAAGGACAGTCTGAGATGAACCAAGACTCATCCCCACAAAGCAGGAACGCAACAGCATCTCTTCAGTTGCTCCCTTGTGTCCCTTCCAGAAAGGAATTCAGACTCTTACCAACTGCCAAGCTGCAGCTCCAGCTCCATACTGTACCATACACCCCTGGACTGGGGAGTGTTTCTGTGGGTTCGCAAGGCCGTGGGTTCGCATCATATTGGTGGCCGTGCCGAACCACCAAGGCATTAAAAGATTTGCTTGATGTGGTAAAATTGCCAATTCTTCAAAATTCCATTTAGCCAACAGTCATTACTTTCATCTCTCTATACCATGGCTCATTTGGGTAATAGAATGACATCCAAACAACTTTGGAAGATAGAGAAAGGGCCAATGTTTTACAGCAGTGACATGATCCCTACTTTTCACACCCTAAGCATAAGCCATAGCAGGAATATTGAGAACAAAGCTTGACACACAAAGCAGACACATTTTTCCCCCACTGTCAGCATTCACAGAGATTGTCCAGATTCTCCTCACACACAGATCCCATGTATCTCAATCCTTCCAGTTCACTAGCACAGGGAGGGATGCTTCCTCCCTGCCCGCTGTAGCTCTGCCAGCTGAGCCCACTGCCAGCCCTGCTGGCCAGAACCACCACAACACAAGCCATCACTTCCTCTGCTCAGGCCCAGGGTGGCTCATGCACTCTAACCAAGCTCCCAAACTAAAGAGCTTCTGCAGCCTCTGCTAACCTGGACCGTTAGGGAATGAATCTGGGATTGCCAAGCAGCACTCATGGCTGGGGATCAGAAAAAGCCACGATTTCAAGGAAGAGGGAAGCAGGAAGAAGTGCAGAACAATAATTATTTTGTCCACTTACAGTTAAAATTTTAAGAAAGTGTAACTCAACAGATTAAGCACAATTTCAGAGGACAAAATATCAGGGTCAGTTGGTCCAATTTCGATCCAGAACAAACTCTACAAATATAATCACTCCCATAGCCAATATGGGAAGTGGGAATGAGATGTGTCCTTACTACCAGCCTCATTCAGGCTGAGGCAAACATCACCCAGTAGGCTGAGAGAGGGGATTCTCCCCTCAACTCTGCTCTGGTGAGACTCTACCCTCAGCACAAGAAAGACATGGACCTGCTGGAGAGAGTCCAGAGGAGGCCATGGAGATGTTCCCATGGCTGGAGCCCTTCTGCTCTGGAGCCAGGCTGGGAGAGCTGGGGGTGTTCACCTGGAGAAGAGGAGGCTCCAGGGAGGTCTTAGAGACCCTTTCAGGGCATAAAGGGGCTCCAAGAGAGCTGGAGAGGGACTTGAGACAAGGGTTTGGAGTGACAGAACAAGGAGGGCTTTGAGCAATCTGAACTAGTGCAGGGTGTCCCTGCTCACGGCAGGGAGCTGGAACTAGATGGTCTTTGAAGTCCCTTCTAACCCAACCCATTCTATGATTCTGTGTTCTCCTGCACAAAGCTTTGCGTGGGTAACACAGCATCTCTTTCAGAGCAAGAATATATTGTCTTTAGCACCGGCACATTTCACCACCAGGGTCCAGTGCGTATATGCAAAAGATACTCCAGACTGCCAAGAAATCTTGAGATACAGGAGGGGAGTGCTGAGAAGGGACACTGAACCTCTGAGAAAAAAGGGTTAATGGAAATTTTGAGGAAGGGATGGGCTGAATGCAGATACAAAGATAAAAAGATAAGGAGTCAGACAGACTAGGAAAGAAATGAAAAGAAGGAATAAACATTGCACGGAGAAAAAAGTGATTTGTGGGTTTGTGGTTAACACAGAGAACTGTGACTCAGGGGTAGGTCACATGAATTCCCTGTGCTTTGATTCAGGTTATGTAAAATTTAAAAAGGGAAAGACATGACCAAAACAAAACAAATAATAAACCCAAGACACACACGCACGCACACACACACACACACACCAAAAAAAAAAAAAAAAGCCAACCACAGAGACATCTGAAAACTCCCAAGACACTGAGATGTAGGGATTTAAGTAGTATGTTGTTATGTTGTTAAATCAGGACTAAACAATCCTGGCCAAGCACCACTGCCTAAGCACCTTGTTATGTTCTCCAAATGCTGTAGGAGAGCAGCCAAAATCTTACTCCAATCAGTGCACACCATGTCTTATTTCAACAAAGTACCAGGGCATCACCAGGGACTTGGCCTGGCCTGTGCCACACCCTGGGTTCTTGTTGTGCTTCTGGTACTCAGACTTTGGTACATGACAGCAAATAGTGTGCACAGGGATGCTGAAGAACTCTAATTAAAATCACACCGTTATTGTGCTGGTGTAGGTAACAGAAAATGGGAAAGGATCTGCCCAAAGATGGGCAGAATCACAGGCTCTCTGGGTACTCCAGCTATTGCTCTTTTACCTAAAACCATGTGCTTGCCCAAACATTTCCCCTGTTCACAGCCCAAAAACCTGATTCTGACACAGTAGCTTGAAGTCACAGTCTCATGAGATTTTAGTAAACAGAAATACAAATTAATATGGGGGCATAAAAGAAACTACACTACTCCTAGCTGTCCCAAGACAGAGCCCTTCATTTTTCAGCTCTCCTCCTCTTCTTCTGCTCCTCAGTAAGTTCCAACAGTAAAAACATATACTCCAGTGAACTAACTAAGACCTCACTAACTAAACAAAAAGCTCCATCCTTTGGAAAACAGACTCGGACATACCATTGCAGAGCTTAAGAGAACTCAGGAAATGTTTCAGAGATATTCAGCATCCCCAGAGACACTTCACTTCAGCTCATGAAAATACACTGGTGTCCAAGGCATGAAAATTACAATAGCTTCCTGCTGACCACCCCAGCCCCCGGGCTAGGAATCTAATTTAAACAAGCTGGCAGGAGTCCAGCAGTAACCTACAGTCACAGCTCAGAGCTGCTGTCCTGAGCAAACAGCCCAGACGTTTAGCAGGGACTACAGCAACACAAGACATTCCTTCATTTCCATTCCATGCTGCAAACCCACCCCCACTCATTCCACTTCAGCAGCATTTTTCCAGGCTGAGAACTGGGGTTCTGTTCTGCTTTGGTTACCTCTCATTGCTGAGCAAGCTCTGCCTGTTGTAATTTATTCTATAAAGTTGATATTGGGAATTTGGCTCTACTATGTATCAGGCTACATGAAATTGGCTTTTAAATATGTATAATATTCATTTATTGTACCTATATCACACACTTACTGGCATCTTCCCAAGAGAAAATGGTAAGGAAGCCACTATTCCAGAGAGAATGGATGAGCCTGCTAATAGGGACACATCACTGAGAATAAATTCAACCCTTTCCGTTCTCTCTGGTTGTTTGCGATGTTTGCCGCGTGCTGGCTCGCTGTCTGGGAATATGTCATTTGCAAAATGCATATATCTTACCAGTAATGCCTTGCAGACTGAAATCTGTGGCTAGGAATGTTTTAGGAGAAGGGCTATGACTTGGCAAAATGCATAGAGTGAAGAGGAGTACCAAGGGTGCCAAAGCAAATCAAGATGGAGAAGCACAGGGGTACAGAACAGTCAGTTACCATCACTGCATGAACACAGCCAGCCTGTTCACATTCGCAGTACACAGCACAAGGCACATCCCAGCTCCGGCTTGGGCATTGTCCCACGGGACTACTGGCCCCGGAGCTGCCGGTGTTACTCCTTTAGCTGACACAGAAGGGGTCTCTGAACACCCAAGGTTCAAAGCCTGCCAATAATCTGTGGAGAGGGCAAAGGAGGTGCATGAGCTTTGAGCAGCCCCATGATCAGACACACACCAAGGCCCTTGGCAAAGCAGGCTCTCAGGAGCCCTCAGGGTGTGCTGGGGCTGCCCAAGCAGGGACTTCTTCAGCTGCTGATGGGAGCCAAGGAATCGCCATGTGGGAATAACCTATTCCCCACAAGAGCCTATCCATATGGTAGCATGAAAACCTAGGTGTGAAACAAACTTCAGGGACTATTAGGTGGACAGTCAGCCGAGTGCAGAATGTTAGAAAGCAGAAAGCCTCTCAATTAACTTTGTATGTTCTAAATTCAGGGCTTTGACTGAACCAACCTTTGCTTCCCCTATAGCCAGTGAAAGCAAATGAGATCTCCAAAGAGTACTTAAAAAATTCACAGGGGATTAATGCTCCTTAGAGTCCCAGTTTCATTTTGTGATTTTTCAGAAAGAGCCTTTGGGTCACCAGCCTCTCAGCTGAGAGTCTTCAGTTAAAAGCCTGAAATGAAATGAGATTAATCCTGTCCTCAGTGCCATGGCTTCATGCATCTTGACATAACATGATCCTATCCAAATGCTTCGGGAACATGAAGTCATTGTGCTTCTCCTCTGGCAAAACCAGTTACCAAAGAGTAGGATGCACATGTTCTTCAAAGGGCAACAAAAGGAGTTTAACCATAGACCACAAGGGGATATGCCTGACCTAAGCCACTCTGATCCCCCTGAAAAATGCAACACTGCAAACTATCCCTTTGCAAAATGCAAATCTTGGACCCAGAGTTCACCCAAAAACAACTGCACAGCATGAATTCACTGCCGGCATCACTGAACCATCTCGTAAATCTGATCTCAGAGCAGCACACCTCAAACAGGAAATCCTAAACACCAGTTATAAAAACAACAGTTATAAAAAACACATTATGTTCAACAATGTAAGTGAGGGATAAAATATTCTCCCTGGCTGGAGCAATGAAGCACAAAAAGCAGCCAGTCCAGAGCACATTTCATTAAATCCATCCTATTTTTTCTAACAAAACTGCTGATTACCAAGGCATGGTGAGCTGATCAAGTAACACCATCACTCTCTTCCGACAGAGAAACTGTTTTGCCATTTGCAAACTGAAAAACATATGCTCTCAATATTCCCTCTGATGCATGTGTCTCCTTCAAAACCAAAGCCACAGCATATGACAACAATCAAATCATTGATTGGAAAATATATATCAACTGGCATCTGAGGGCTCCCTGTCTAAAGGGTTCCTCCTGTCATGCTTTAGGCCATATTCAAAGTCCATTAACTAAATGAAATATCTGCTCCTTTTCCATAGTCCTTAATCTGGTTTATCCAGATCCTCCACTGACTGAGTGGAATCCACAGTACTATAAATTCCAAGCAGTCTCTGATACACACACAAAGGATAAAGCACAAGTCAGAAGAAAGATGACAGAGACCTCAAATCATAGAATCACAGAATATCCTGAGTTGGTAGGGATCCACAAGGATCATCCAGTCCAACCCCTGGCCCCACACAGGACACCCCAACAATCCCATCCTGTGCCTGAGAGCATTGTCCAAAAGCTCCTGGAGCTCAGGCAGCCTTTGGGTCATGACCGTTCCCTGTTTTCACAGTACAGTGGAAATAGCTCTAAGGTTTCTGACCAGTTGGCCCAGCAGGATGCAGAATGAATATTGAGTGGTGCACTGAACACATCACCAACACAATACAAACTCCTTTTGCATCCCACTGGTTAAGAAAAGCTCAAACAAAACTTGTACCAGCACAGGGGGTCCCATCTCTCCATGCCCCCTCTGCAGGACAGGTACTGTTCACCCTCCGCAGGTAACACACAGCCCGCCTCTGCATCCACAACAATACTGAGCTTTCAGAAGGCACCTGGGCATGGCCTCATGCCTGATCCTAATCAAGTCAGTACTGCTGGATGGCAGTGCAGCACACAGAGCAAGGATCAAGAATCAGAGTTCTCAGCTTCACCAGTTTTCAGGTCTTGGGTGGTTCTTTTCCTTCGTTCTCCCCTGAGAACTCAACTTCACTCTCTTCGGTAAAGGCAATCACTATTAATTCATGTCCAGAGAAGGGAACAGAGCTGGGGAAGGGGCTGGAGCACCAGGAGCGGCTGAGGGAGCTGGGAAAGGGACTCAGCCTGGAGAAAAGGAAGCTCAGGGGGACCTTCTGGCTCTGCACAACTCCCTGACAGGAGAGAGCAGCCGAGGGGGATTGGGCTCTGCTTCCACAGAACAAGGGACAGGATAAGAGGAAAAAGCCTCAAGTTGCTCCTGGGGAGGTTAAGATTGGATACTGGGAAAAATTTCTTCACCAAACAGGAGGAGTCACCATCCCAGCAGGTGTCCAAAAGACACGTCAGTATGGCACCTGGGGACATGCTTTAGTGGTGAACATGGCAGAGTTGGATTAGTGGTTGGACTCAATGATCTTAGACGTCTCATCCAACCTCTTAACAATTAACCTCTCTTAACTATTCTACGATTCTAATTCCCCACCACAAACACGTTTTTTCCTAGTTTTCCTCTAGGATTGGCAATTGAAAAGAGCAAGCTTGGCATTTCAAGAGGCAAATACTCTGACTGGCCTTCTTGTCAACTTTCCTCCCATATTTCTGTGACAATTCCCTTTACAATGAGCACTATTGCCTCAGTTAAAGTGAGATAAAGATGTATGCAATATTCATTGCTCTTTATTCACTTCACTACCATCCGCTCTCAGAAAATTGTTTACTCCAGATGAAAAAGGGACACTATATCAGTCTCAGGGAGGGACAGCTTATTCATAGCTTAAAAGTACTTGAAGATCTGCATCAAATATCTGCTTTTTATACAGCAGTAGTAATTTGATTTGTGTGCATTTAAACCAATCCAGAAGATGCATGTGGCAGCAGAAATTGCTCTTTTATTTCCATACCACAGTGCTCCCGTCAAGACCCGTAGCCGGTGTAGCCTTGTGTTAAACAATTACTGCCACGAATGGGATTAACTGGGCTTCTCCATGTGATTGCGTGAAACACAAGCTGCTCTAACTCCTGGGAAATAAATTCAGAGTGCAGGAAAGAAGAGAGGCAGGTGAATGGGGAAGTTTCTTTGCTTAAAACGTAGTTACGAAAGTGGGAGAAGATCTCTCTATGAATTGTCACGTACCTAAAAGATGAGTTTGCAAGGGCACTGTGACTTCTACCTGGGACACAACAGGTGAAGTATCTCTAGGTATCCTCCAGAAGCTCTAGGGAAAAGGTCCCCACACTGCTAACAGCAAGGCTCACCTGATAAACTACATCAGTAGTACTTATAGGGACCGAATAACACTGGAATACATTGCTAATGAGCTGCAGAGCTTTCCTTGGAATTATAACCACTCGGAGCTGAGGAGAGCAAAGCAAAATAGAACAAGTAGCTTCTAAGTTCTGTAGGCAACAATTTCAAATGTAACAAGAAAAATAATTTGTAATTCAAAGCAGAAAAGAATTATGTATTTGAGGCATTATCATTTTTTTCCCACGGAAAAGAATCTCTACTGTATCTTCAAATAAAAACAGGGAGAATAATCCTTTCCCTTGCCAGATGGATTCAAGAATCAGGGGGGAAATGTTGCAGTGGGGTGGC
>VYZQ01036625.1:0-28815 GCA_013400655.1 Mystacornis crossleyi
AACACCCATCCTTGTGCCAAAATCCTCATGCCTACAACCTTCCCCACCTCAAATACATTTAATGCGTTTGAATGCTTGAGTGCCTGAAGAAGGGACTTCCCCAAAGGTCCCTGGGCTCCCTGAGACTCCTGAGGCTGAATTTATTGGGAAAAAAAAAGAGGAGAAGTGGTTCTGAGACTGGATTTTAGGCAGCACCTACTCCATGCTGCTGGGAGGGGAAGGAAGAGATACATGGGAGAGGGAAGCCAGGCACAAACCGCACCATGGAGCCACGCCAAGGAAGTGTCAGCTCTGGTTTTGGTGGTTAATCCAAGTCTTTTGCTGGGGATTTACAATGCACTTTGTGTCGTTGTAACCTCTTCCTCGCTGGGCTACACAGTCACCCCAGTGCGGAGCAGCAGGCTTGCTGGGAACACCAGCATTGTAAAGAAATTAAGTGCTCTAAAATTGCAGGCCTGGTCCATGAAACACCATGTGAGCCGTCACTGTAGCTCTGAGGCTTTTACAGCACTTTTAATGGTATAAATCAGAATTTCCCAATTCCTCAGTATTGCTGTTGGTATGTAAGGTTTGGCAATAGCGTAAGAACCATTTCCAAATCCTCCTTCAGGAAAACACCAGCCAGTACATCCTACTGAGCATCATTAATGTCAGTTTAAACATTTGCAGTTAAACAGATCCACAGTGTTGCAGTCCCCAACATGAGAAATACTGCACCAGTGTGCTAAGCAGTGAGACCAAATCTGCCATGGGCAGGAATAGAAGAAAGAAAGAGACAAGAGGTGGCTGATGCTAGTTAGCACATGCTGAGAGCTGGGAATTGATAATGGAGTCCAGGCAAAAACCTTTGTTCAAATTAAACTAATGTTAAAGCAGCAACTTCACATTAAGAAATCCTCAGAGGACCCTTTGTTGAACAAAAATGCCTAAACAAAGAAATGACACAAATGCAGAAGTTACAAACAAATTCAGGAAAAAAAGCTGCACATTTCTGCCCAGGAGCTCAACTACCTACCCCCTGCCCAGGGGACCACGCTTGGGGATGGAAGAGCCTCTTCCCCACACATGATAAAGAGCTGCATCTCCTGATCCACAGTCCCGATCCAGTCCCACCTGCACACAGGGCTGGCAGTGCAAAGGGTAGGATGAGCACCCTCTGTGAAGTCAGTGTGAAGTCTTTGCTGTGAAGCAAAGAGCATCGCAGCTTGTCAGGGCATTCCGTGGTGACAGTGGGGAACAAGCAGCTTTGCTCTATGGAAGGGGAAACCTCCTATATGAGCGTATAACTCACATCAACAGGGAAAGCCTGAAGAAAAATTGGACAAAGTCCAGCTTCTTTCTTTACACATGCTACCTTGCCTCCCCTGCCACGTGCCCCATAACAACAGTGCCACATTACACACCTCCGTGGTTTGGGCTGCGGTCCCCCAGCTGCTCCCTTCGTACCAGGGTCTGACATGTCACGCTGGCTCCCTGCCTGCGCACGCTGGCCTGGGCACATGGGATATGCCTGCTCTGTGGCCCTTTTCTCTGCAATGCTGCTTCTTTTTTTTCCCTTGCTTATGCTTTAAATCTCATCAATCCAGTCCTCAGCCCTAGGGACAAGTGGGTCATGCGGTGAGCACAAGAAGATCCCACAAGAAAAATATTTATGGGGATGCAGAGGAAAGGGACAAGCAAGAGTGCAGATATGACCCAGATCCATCCTGCAGCCACTCTGTATGGACCTAAGGAGGCATTCCTGGGATTCAGGAGGTTATTTCTATTTTCACTTTGCAGTGGGAGCCAAAAAACCTCTGTATTTTGAGAAGCTTCAAACATTGATTGGATACGGCTGATGCTTCCATCAGCTGGTGCAGTGCCATCAGATGAATAAATCTTGCATGCATCTGTAATTACTGCTTAGCTTGTGTTTAAGTGCTGTGTCACTGATCTGCAGAACTCATCAAAATCCATAAGGGAATGCATGAAATTACATTGGATGGAGCAGAAAGGTACATGACAAAATCCATTTTCAGCCTTGTTTGTTCACCAAAAAAAAAAAAAAGAAGAAAGCATTTATTTATCTCCATTCAAATTCTTGGGTTAACTTGTGATTTAATCATCAGTTGTAACACCATTTTATCAGCTGGTCTCTATGTAGAGAATATATTCCTTTTTTATAGTAGGCCTTAATATAATAAGTTCAGTTTCTACCAGCCTTGCAGTACCTGCCTGTAAGTAGGCAAAATCTCTATTAAAAGCATGGTTGAATATTGCTTGAGGGTTATAAAACTCAATATGGAAAGGTCTTGTGGTCAAAGCTTCTGACTGCATTTTAGGGAACCCAAATAGTAGTGACTTCCAAGTGCCACCACAGACTTCCCATTGTGTCTTCAGGCAAATCATCTTTTCCCTTAATACTTCTATTTCTCCTAAAGCAAGTGTGATTAATAGTATTTCCCTGTTCCAGTGGGGGGCTGGGAGGACACATCAGTCCTGCTCAGCAAGAGCTGAGGTGCTCCAGTAGCAGGGAGCAGGGGCGATGCTTTGCTAACCAGCCATCTGCTCGAGGTGCTCTCCTCCCCTCCTGCAGCCAAGAGGAAACACACCAAAGGCATTTACTGGCAATAAAGCCCACGACGGCTGGAATAACTCCTGATGTTTTTCAGACCTAATGTTTCTCTGGCCCACCTCCATCCTCCCACTGGAACTGAAGTGCTCCTGGGTCAACTCAAACTTCTCCCACAAGCGGGGAGGTACTCCTGGCCCGCCCACCTGGCTTACTGCAGCACCTTGGCCCATGGCGTGCTCCCAAGAGATATGGTCACTGACAGATCCATGGGCAGGCAGCAGAGGCTGCTTCTGGCAAGGACATGTCCTCAGGGCACAAAGGAAGGTCTGCACAAGCTCAAGTGCAGACAACTGTTCCCAGCCCTCATGGAGGGACATGCCTCTGAGGTGGTGTCCTCAGCTCATCTCCCACAAAGCCACACTGGCTTTGTGGCTGGGCTGTCCCATACAGAGTATCCCAAACCAGTTTTGTCATGCAAATGTCCCTGGTACATCTTGAGCTGAGCACAGGGATCAGCCCGCTCCTGCAGAGACCTGGGAGCAACCCAAACCACTGTCTGGAGGACTGCAGGAGCCTAACCCCAGGGGTGAGTGTGTGGTGACAGAAGACTATGGTAATAGACCTCTGAGGCTGCTTGTGCCAATAGAAGAGGGAGAAAGGAAAAATGGGGGGCCAGCAGGTGACAGCCTTTCCTGGTGAGAACATTCGAACTGTTTTGATATATGATAAATCCTCTCCTGACAATGATTCAGTTGAACATTTTCTAAAGGGATGAGAAACTCCATGAACTTTCCCTTACGTGTCCCCTCTGCTTCTGGATCCGGCCTGGACTGAAACCAAAATGCTGCAATACCACAAGCAAAACTGTTCTTGCAGGAGCCTCAGCCTGACAGCTGCTGAGAAGGACCAGAAAGTCCATTTGCGTAGCACAGATTTTACATGCCCAAGAGATCCACCTATGTCTGGGATAACTAAGATATTTTTAGCATGCAGCCAAGGGTAAAATTTCCAGGTTTTGCTTTTGCTACCTATGAGTCACATCTGTCCATGGCAGAGCACTGGCTAATTTTGGTACCCATGGCTTTTGGCAGGGATGCTTAAATGACATTTGAAAGCAGAAATCCCCATAGCTTGATAATAGATCAGGAAAATGGACAGATGAGAAGATCCAGAGATATGATTCCCACTCCATCACCAGCAACGCATCTTCCTCAGCAGGGTGAGTGGATAAATGAGGCCCCTGATTGAAGTCAGCTCCCAGCAGACCTACCCCACTCCTCGTAATTGCACCATCATCCAGCCATGGGCATCCTCCAGCTACTTGATACGAGAACACAGATCTCATTAAGTGATGCTTTCCTTCACAGCATTAGATCTAAATCCCTCACCGGTGCTATCCCTGCTGCCAACAGACACTGAGCACTACAAAACACTGCAGCTATATCTAATTTTTTTCTTCCAGCTTAGAAATTGAGATATTAATGCTACTTCACCAACAAGTGTGTAAATAGATGTCCCAGGCCTTTGTGCACACCCTGATGAATATCTCTGGCCAGCGGCTGATCAAAAGGTTAAAGTCTGTAGGACTGGTTTCATCTGTGGTCCCAGCTGTCTGCTTTCCAGGGCTGGAGTAATTCTGAGTAATTAGCTCATTTGGCCTTGGGGCCAAATTGAATCGTCTGCTGTGCAATGTAAGGAGCACTGGGGCGAGCGATCCTTCGTGCCTGTGCTGGTGTGCTCACTGGGGGCTGTGCATGCAGCAAACAGGGTTAGTTGATGTCTCTCCCGTTTGGCTCAGCAGATGCTTGTGAATGCACCAGGGGCCCCGCTGCAGCATGGGGCCTGCATTCTCTGAGCAAGACTCCTTCCCAGAACAAGCCCTTCATTATCCCAAACTCCCCGGGGTTTATTTTTAGCCCCTCCTTTTCTTTCCTTTCTTCTTTTTACAGTATAGAAAGCCATCAGCTCCACTGTCAGCAGGCTTATAACAGCAGTCCTGGAGCAAAGAAAAAACGCTTCAAACCCACCGGCTGTTGCATAAAGGCTTAGGCACAGATCCTGCTCACTTCCAGAGTTCCAAGTCCCACCACTCCTCATCCCTTTTCCAACTCAGCTACTGTCCTTCAGAGCTGGGTGTCAGAAGGAAGCAGAGGCTTATGTAAAGCAGGAGCAAGGCTGGAGCTTTAAGCTTTCCTCTGCTTCAGCCGAAGTTCGATCAGTGCCTGCGTCTGCCCTGCTGTGCAGAGGGCACCTGTGTGCAGGGCCACCAGGAGAGAAGACCTTGCACAGCCTGAGCCATGCGTCATTCCGGGCTTACGCAGAGCCACTGGACAGACACAGCCAGCCCCTGTAAAAATCCTTTGCTTATAAAACAAAGTCAAGGTTGCCTTGTGGTCAGCAGCTCTGCGCTAAACAACAATTTAAATCACAGACTTTATATAAACCGGCAGCATTGCCCAGATGAGGACAGTGCTAAAAGGGATCACAGCATTGCTGGTGGACTGTGGTCACCAAATCTGCCCCGTGTAGCGGCCCCGGCAGTCTGGCATTACACTGCCTGGGTCTCCAAGTAGCATCGGATTCAGCGACCGTGAAACAGATGGTCGCTTGTAGAACAAGGCAGCTATGGCTCTCTCCTTTCTCCATCTCAGGTAGGATTTGGGAGATGATGGAAACCCCTTCCTATGTGACAAAAGGCTCCAAAGTGCTTCTGTGCAGTAATGTCTTGGTAGCGGAGTAAAGACGCTCCACAGCAGATGTTGCAGAGGTCTCAGAGATGTCTACAGAGAAACAAGTGGGGGATAGAGAGAAGAGAGGACAGCTGTTCCCATTCAAAAATTAACAAAGTTAAACTCTGACACGGCAGTTTAAAAACCAGAAAGAGCCAGTTTGTTCACAGACAGGGTAGCTGAGCTTGGAAATTCCTTGCTGCAGATGTGGTTGTTAGAAGTTTAAATTGCTGCAAAAATTGCCTAGACAAATTTCTGGAAGAAAAATCATTGAGGGGTAATAAATATAAAGATATCACACTTCTCTTTGAAACTCTGTTATCTGTATGAAGTACTGGAGGCTGGGAAATCTGAATACTGCATACTTGCCCTGTATTCATACTTTTCTCTTAACATCTGCTCTTGGACACTGGCTAAGCTAAGTGAGTCATTGATCTGACCCAGCAACATTGTTTTTCTCTTTTGTAAGGGCTCCTATATGTCAAAAAAAAAAAAAAATCTTTATCAGCCCCTCTTACATCCCATCCAATTTTCAAGCTGCAATGCAGAAAGATGAGCCCACATCTCCTTTCCCAGGGCCCCTCCAAAATCCTTTTTGGGTGAGTTGCTCATGCTTGCTTTTCCTCCAAAACTCACCTCACCGCCAGCCAGAGCTCTCTGGTCACAAACACAAACCATAACACAGTGGCCTTTAATTCCAGCAATAAGGAGAGGAGACATGGCCGGAGCTGACCAAACTGCCGCCTGTGAGCAAAGCCAGCCAGCACTTGTACCTGGAGACCCCTCATGTCCTCAAGTACCTTTGTTACATGGCTGCTATTTAGTGACTCTGCTCATCAACATGTGATGCTAAAAATTATTCTGGATCCAGTCATGCCTTGGAAAACTGCAAGTCTAACTAGGACAGTTAAACTCCAACCTGCTTTTATTCACTCCTCCTGCCTATCATTAGTATTAATATCAACTTGTCAAGTTGATCTTGATATACAAGCCCTGTACAGCCTTGCTTCAGTGCAGGGCCAAAAAAATAAAAAATGCATCTCAACTCAGCATCTTTTTTGTTAAGATCTGGCACCTTCTTTTAATAGCAGGGACCATCCTCCTCACTCCCCAGGAGAGTGTAATGAAAACCCATGGGATCCAGCAAGGTATTTTCAGGAAAGTAACTCCAGTAATCCCTGAGCCTGGTGACCATCACTCCAGCTGTTAGCAGCCTGCAAGAAGCAGGCACCAGAAATGACATGTCAATGGTTGGATTTAGTTAGGGGAAGGAAGCTGGGGCATTTTCATGCTGGTATCTCATCTGATTGGACCTGAGATGGGATGTATCATAAGGAGCAGCAGCAAGACAGCAGAGCTTGCCATGTAATTCATGTGATTGCCGTGAAGGCAGGACCGGCTGACAGAGGACCACAGCCAGAAACACTAAACGCATTACCCAAAGTCCAGGAGCAAGTTCCTAAGACCTTCCTTCTCTAGGCTGGACTGAGAAAACACCAGATAATGTTCTTGCCCTCTTAGCTGAGTTACTTATTGCCTAAGGTCTTTTCCCTGCCTGCCATAACCCACCTGGAAATGCCTCAGAAACAGTGTGTACCACCTTCTGGCTTTTGTTAGGGGGAGAGAAGGGCTCTGCACGGTCTCTGCCCTTAGACAGGATTGATTCCTGAAGGGACACAGTGCCACTGCTTGGCAACATTTTAAGCCTTTCATAACTGGTGATTATTTAAGACACCTATGACTTCACCTCTATGTGTGCTGGATGGGTGCTGGATTCTGAGAGTGGGCTGTGCTTGATTTTCCCCTTTCCCTCATATATAACAGCAGATATGACTGGACATAGTGTCTGCAGAAAAAACACTGTGGTGCCATGACCTCTGGGTACTTGCCCAGCACCAGCTGCCCTGAGCAGCCAAACCAACCTGTATCACAGCTTCAGGCAGCGGGGCCCACACGGTTGTGCTCTCTGGTAGGAGATACTACAGGAGTTTACTCCGCTGTTGTAGAGCCACTACTGACACTCCCTAAACCCAGTGCTTTTCCTCTGAACACTTACTCTACGGTCACTAAATACTAAACGGTTTTAATGCTAAATATACACTGAATTGTGTGTTCATCATTGAAAGAAAGGAAGAAGATAAGGTGGAAGATAAGATCAGATACATGTAGCCTTCTGCGCATGTGCAAGGAAGGAGTGCTCAGGTAGAGCCATCTTTACATAAGCATTTAGATTTAGATTTAGATTTAGATTTAGATTTAGATTTAGATTTAGATTTAGATTTAGATGAGATGGAGACTGCTTGTGACAACCTTGAGTAAAAACTCAGCATTTGCCAGGACACAATGTTGGAGCTGCCCCTTGAGTGCCTCAGTAGACAGAGTCCAAAATAACCCAGCAGTGACTCAGCTGCACGTGTTGACAAATGGGGATCTGCTTCCTCATCAAGTACAACGAAAGGCAACAAATCAAGGCTGGGGTATCCCACGCACACATGGCCTTTCCTTCACGGAGGAGACATGGCCAGGACTCAGGACAGCCGGGTGGAGGAGCCACTGGGAAGATGCTGCTGTCTCCAGGCTTGCTGTCTTGAAGCTCCAACTCCCACTCCTTGCAGACCTGCCCCAGACCAAGACCCAGCTGTGACTGCTTGCTGCACTGCAGTTCATTGAGCACTGAGGACATGAGCGTGGCATCAGCACCTTGAATGTGCACAGGGAGAGCTGGATGATGCAAAAAGACTGCAAACGTGTCACCCTCAAGGCAAGAAAAAACCCAACAGACGTTTAACAATCTTATTGCCGTTAAGCTCAAAAGACGTGAATGTCCGTCTGTGTAAGCTTTGCCGCAGGTATCCAGCCTTGACCACAGCCTGCAACCTCAGCTGCACTTCTTCATCCAAGAAAGCAGCCAGTGGAGCTTTTGGCATAGGCAGCACAGTCCTGGGAAAAGGTTCCTGTGGTAGCCAAGAGCCTGGGGAGGGGTCCCTGTGCACGCACTGCGTGTAGGCTGCTGCCACCAAGCTGTTCCCATGGGACAGCTGGGCAAAAGTCCCTTTTCTCCCTGCAGTGTCTCTGGCATCAACAGTGCTGCTACCAGATGCTTTTGGAAACAGCAAACGAAGGGGCAGTACAACTGTGTGTAGCTATTCACTATCAACTAGCCTGTACAGAGCTCCTGGCTTTCCAAGTCTCTGTTCAATGATCTCCTCTCCCTGTATTTGTGAATTGCCATTTCCTCTGCATTTTGCTTTTAGCAGCATAACATAGCTGGGCTTCACCTCCCTAAGCATGGTAAACTGAGTGACTCAGAAACCTGCAATCTGCTTCAAAACAAAGCATTTAAAATAAAAGATATAAGCAGTAATGGAGCTACTCAGCTCAGGAGCAGAAATGCTAGAGGGTTACTCATGTACTCACAAACCTTCTAACCTTCCTTCAGCTTTTCTTAACCCCTGAAAATCCAGGGCAAGGCAGGCTGCAAGTAAGAGCTGATGCGTCGTTTCAGATATGCTTCCACTCCAGTGTGCAAACCCTGGAGCTGGGAAATGGAAGAGCTCTGGTGCCAGCACCGATGACGGGGAAGGGGGAGCCAAGCTCTCACTCCACGGCCTCCAAAGTGCTCTTACTTCTGCTGGTTAAACAGATACCAGCTTCTGAGGGGATTATGTGTCATAGAGCCTATTGGCTGTGACGACTAATTATCTCCCACAACAGTTTGGCCTTGAGATTTTCAGCTCAAAGGGCATACCAGGAGTGCTGCATCCAGCACTATGTGTAGCAGTTTGTCCCCACTTGGGTTTCCCTGCACCCATAGAGGTGGCATCCCCCAAAGTACACCATCCTCCCCCAACTCAGGCTCACACCAGCAGGTCCTTCTAAGCAGCATGGACAGGGAGCACCAGCACTCCGGTGAAACCTCAGAGATGCCTCCAGCAGGAACCCAGGAGAAAAAGCAGCAGCTAAAATCAGCTCAGCATACAAACAGCAGCCTGGCTGATCATCCTATTCCCACAGCTGGGTGTTAGTGTGGCAGCCATGCCATGGCACGCTCCTCCAGCTGAGCTTCACAGGCTGCACACACTGACAGGGTCCAGTTCAGCTGCAGCCAAGTGCAGGGGAAGAAATACCTGCTGCAGCCAGAGTCTCTCTCTAGGAGAGAGCAGCCAAAGATTTAAACAGTTTTGGAATGCAGCCTCAAAACCAGCACTGAAAATGCTTTATAACTTCATATAAACTGGTGGCTGACCCCCATCGAGACTCCCAGGAACAGATGAGAAACAGACCCAGGCAGCTGAAAGAATTTAAGTCATTGGGAACCACACAGAGTGCTGGAAAAGACTAGAAATGAGTAAAGAGGTGAAGAGAGGAGTTAACAGAAAAGGCAAAGGGTGTATTGGCAAGCAGGTATTGGAGCTGGAGTGCCCAGCAGCCAGGCTGGAGGCACTGCTGGGGGAGTGACATCAAGGCTCTAGATTTACAGAGCTCAGCTCACCTGCAGCCAGAAAAGGTTGAGTACTGGGGGTACTGAGTATTCTTCTGCCACACCACCAGTTAAGCACTGGGAAACAGGTGCAAGAGGGCCCCCAGCCAAGGTTCCTATGGTGATATCCTAGCTGGGATCAGAAACTAGGTACTGTCAGGTAGGAGAGGGTAGATGGGATGGATCCTGCTTGGCTCTCCCCTCTCTCTGTCACTATCATCCTGCCCTCTCAAGAAGCTGGCAAGCTGCACCAGCTTCCCCAAACTTCTGATCCCCCAGAGAACTTGGGTGGAGCCAGGCACATGAGGCTGCATTACAAGGGAAGGGAGGCTTTCCAAGCCTCAGAGCCAGGTTGAATGCAGGATCAAATCAAATCTGGAGCTGCCTTGCTGTCAGGCAGCCAAGAGGAATGCTGTGTGGAAGAGCCATGGACTGGGCACGCTGTAGTGTGAGTCAGAACGCCCTGAAATCCCAGCACACAGCCCAGAGTTTAAGTGATGCTGCCATTCACCAGCAAATCACCATGGGTCGAAGGCAGCAATTACAGCAACGAGCTTCTCCATCACTGCGCTGCTGAGGACCTGAGTCCTTTGGCTGGTTTGCAGTAACTTCTTCATTTGCTGCACTCCCAGCATAAAAGGAGGATCTCAAAAGCAAGAATAATTAATGGGGAACATTAAATTGAAGAGAGATGGGTCATCGGAAAATGCAGAAAATAAGATGGAGGAACTGATAAAGGACTTTAGGGTACTGCTAAGAGCTGCAAGAGAAAAAGAAAATCCCCCCTCTTATACCTCCACTTTTTAACATCACCTTGAAGTACTCTGTTCCTGAGGACAGAGGAGAGCCTGGGTCTCTGAATACCAGCACTGCAGAGCTGCCTCGGTCTGCGGGGCCCTGTGAAGAGATGCAGCTGTCTCTTAAATAACAGGAGTTGACACCAGTTGTGAATAGATGAGTGATCGTGGCTTCAGCCGTCACAGCCAAGGATCTGATTTCAAATGAAGCCCCATTCATCCACCCAGTGCCCATCACAGGGTTATTAAAGGAGCATCTGTCACAAAACCACAATGCCTTTAAATACTTAGAAAAGGGCACAACAAAAATAAGCCTGCTTAGCTTATATACTTTTCTCTGGGTGACGTGATTCTTGGAATTATGTAGCAAAAATAAATAATAAATATGGTGGGTAGGGAAAATACGTGATACAAGCAGGGTGAGGTTTGTATTTGACCTCAGTGTGGAGTTTGGCTGTCTGTTTGTTGTTCCAGGTTTGTGGGGTAGGCATGAGAGACAGTGGCAGGGAGTTTTGTTGGGTAGCAAAGTGCATAGCCCCAGCTCACCAGGTGTCCTGCTCCAGAGCCCTGGCTCAAAGCACTCCCTCCAGGACACAAATGGAAAGCTACTCCTGGTTTTGGATGCAGCAGGGATATCATCTCCAGCAGCAGGTCAGAGCCAAGTTCAGGCCAAAGGGGATGTGCTGTGGCAAGGCACGTGAGCTGAGGGGAGCTGGTTTAGTTACTCATCAGGACTAAATCCACACTCTGTGTTTGAAAAAAATTGCATTTAGCTAAACTGAAAGTTAAGCATAGACATCATGGCTTTCTTGAGTGAATGGTTCCAGCTCATACCATCTCACACTCACCAGCAGACTCTTACCTGAGACAACAAAGTCTTTTCCTTCTCTGCAGCTGTGCAGCTCCTCTTACTACTCTTTATTCTCTGCCTGTTGTATTGGGCAAAGCTGCCATCCTCTGCCACCTAAATAGGTACCCTCCTGTCCTTCCACCAGCAGGTCATCTCCTGCCCCACTGCCTCTCTGGGTGACATCCAGGCATGGGGATCAAAGGAAAAGATCACTGTTCATGCACAGACATGCTTTATTATATCCACAGCATATTGAAAGCATCTCAGTACATTAGATTGATGCTCCTGAGGCTAGAGGTGGGCATTTGTGCCCTGTAATGCACATCAAAACCCTTTTAAGAGAAACTGGAGTGTCTGCATGCAGCCTTAATGGTGGTGAGAAAGACTTTGCTGTGTGATGCAGCTCTGTGTTTATAATTCATATTAAACTGTAATCCCAATTCCTCTTTTCTTTATAAATTGTTTTTTTAAATTGTCTTGAATGTGGCTGGGAAACTGGATTGTGGTCATACGTGCAAAGCTGTTGGGTTCCTCTACACAAACATTTCATGCCAAAAGACAGGACTTCTACCGCAAGTTTCAGCCTAGCGAGGCATTGCCTGTGTTCATGGATTTTAAGCATAAAGCAGAATGAAGTTACATGTTTTAAACTGTTCAAGTGCTTTAGAAAGCTGAATCTCCTCTCTGTTCCCCCAAAACCCCAGTTTGTACTCTCAGATTATCACTGTTTAAGTGGGGTCCTGGATTCTTTCCAAGAGCTGCATCTCCCACAGCCCCAGCCCCATGCTGGATTTCAAACTGAAGCAGTGACTCACTTGTGCAGATTCATTTCCCTTCATTTGAGCTGACTGAAAGCAAGGCATGGCATGTCCTCCCTTCCCAGCACAGAGAGAGGCATGTCCAAAGGGGACTTCACCTGTCTGTTCTGGGAGCAAGACCTGTATGCTCCAACCTCGTATCTGAATAAACCCTTGCAGAAAAAGGTGTGTGTACGGGATCCAGCACAATGGACCAATTTGGACCCTTGTTCCTCAGGGAACAAAAATAGAAAGTTAATATTAAAACTGTGTATTTTCACAGATTGCAGTCGGGACTCACAACACACTATGCTTAATTTCCTGCTTTCAGTTCCCTATCAGATTTTATGCTTAGCTTACTGAGGTTTGTTTTTCCCCAGAACAGGATTTTTTTTTTTCCTTTAGCTACAATACATTCAGCCATGAAAAATGAGATTGGAAAAGATTAATAGGAAGCTGAAGGATTCATCTGAGATTGACAAAGATTAATGTGTGTCTTATTCTTAGCTGTTTTCTTTTTCTTTTCCCTTCTTCTCATAGCTACCTAGACAGCTTAGATCGAATTGGAGCTGCAGACTACCAGCCCACGGAGCAGGATATCCTCCGAACCAGGGTCAAAACAACTGGCATCGTAGAAACCCATTTCACATTCAAAAACCTCCACTTCAGGTTAGTCTAAACTGTACAGTAAATTTTCAGAACAACTATTTATCACAGGGTTTCCCCTTAGTTCCTAAAGGAAAAGTTGTTAAATTACTGGTTAATGCATGGATAGCTCCCACTGCAGAAGACACAGCATTTTGGAGGGTCAACAATATGAAATGTTTGGCAGTGCTGTCTTCAAAGTCACGGCCTGTAAGATAGAAGCTCATGGCAGCCTCTTCTAACCCAAACAACAGCTCTTAGTTGGAATGTATAATACAAGATTGACCCCCAAATCTGATCAAGCCTCAAAAATGTACAAGTATTTGGCCAGATCTTTTCTCTTAAGTGGGTCACATGTAGTTAACACAGTACATTGACCTTCACCATGCCATTCAATAGAGAGAAGAGGGCACAAAGACAGAAAGCCTCACACAAGCAATATTTAGAGCATATAAAAGTCAACAGTGTGTGGTCTCCACCTCCACAGACCCTTTGGGTCCCAGCACGCTGTTAAGGCTCTCCCACAAGTCCCCACATCCCTGTCTGTAACTGCTCCTCCTGGCCCTCCTCAGCTGCAGGCTCTGGAGAAGACCAAGCTAGCAGTGAAAGACCCACTGCTTTGTGTTTGGAGCCTCGCAGAGCCCATGTTGTCAGAAAATGCCAAGAATGCTCAAGTTCCCTGGTTGGTAGGGAGGAGTGGGTGGTGATGGTCCTCCCCTGTGCTGCAGGCTCTTCGATGTCGGGGGCCAGCGGTCAGAACGCAAGAAGTGGATTCACTGCTTTGAGGATGTCACAGCGATCATCTTCTGTGTCGCGCTGAGTGGCTACGACCAGGTGCTCCATGAAGATGAAACCACGGTGAGTCTAACTGGGTCTTGGAGGCCCCAACACCTCTTTATGGGATACTGCATAGCCAGCAAGTCCTCAGAGATCGCCGAATGCTCCCTGGGTGCTACAGTAATGTGCTTTTGTCCGTCACTCTCCCTTGACTCTGAAGTTCTGGGGAGATCTGTCCTCCTCCACATTTTTTGATATGAAGTCTGCGTGCCCAGGTAATGCTTCCTTACGTTGGTAGCATCATAGTGGTTTGCTTCTCCTTTCTAGCCAACCTGTGTTTTCAAAATGCATTACAGGACCCTATATCCAGCAAGAGGATACAGCTGGGTGGGCTTTAAAACAGGGAAGCAGTCAGGCTGTGGTGCAGAGGTGCAGGACAGCAGTGCACACCTGGGGCTCAGCCTAGGAATATAACCTATTTCTTCAGGAAACAGAAATTCATTTTCCTTAGTGAGAATGAAACTGCTTGATTCCTCAGGTAATTTGCTCTAGGAGAGATTTTATGACTTCCCACTGTGACATTAGGCTCAAAATACCATCTGGAAATAAAACTGGTGAGGACCTGTGTGCTCCCTGGTATTAGAGTGCAATTAATACAAGTGAATCAAATACACAGAAAGGATGCAGTAAGACTCATTACTGTATTCTGACCATTCATTCAGTATGATGGGGATGCATGTTTTGGGGATTAATGACAACTGCTGTGGGTACCCAGTTACATTTGTCTAATGAAAAGGAATTGGAGGCCATATCCAGACTCAGTAATCATTTCATCGGTGCCCAATCTGCAGCAGCAGCAGCAGCAGCATGGAGGGCTCACTCCTGCCAGCTCTGTCTCTCTGAGGCTTTTTATTCTCCTGCTGGTAAAGATGTCAGGCTTGCATAAACCTGTGNATGGAGGGCTCACTCCTGCCAGCTCTGTCTCTCTGAGGCTTTTTATTCTCCTGCTGGTAAAGATGTCAGGCTTGCATAAACCTGTGGATGAGGATGGGATCAAGGGAAAGACTGCTGTTAGGTGATGCTTGTCGTGTCCCAAAAAGACTAGGAGGACTGTGGTTTGTAGCCTCTGAGACAGGTTTATGAACTTTAGCAAATTCTTTGATGAAATCACCTGGTTTATTGAATCATATTGATGCCAGAATTCTGGGTGATATTAACATTACCAGTCACAGGACTGGTAACGGCATGAAGCTGTGTCAAGGAGAAGTTTAGGCTGGAAATTAGGAAAAGATTCTTCACCCAGAGTGTGATCAGGCACTGAAACAGGCTCACCAAGGTAGTGGTCACATCACCAAGTCTGATAGAGTTCAAGAAGCACTTTGATAAAGCTCGCAGGCACACGGTGTGACTCTTGGGGTTGTTCTGTGCAGGACCAGGAGTTGGACTTGATGGTCCTTGTGATTCTGTGACCATGACTGTGTCCCTCCAGACTGACCGAGACACTCTACATCCTCTCATGTCCACTTATTTATAATCCCCAGTTGTCTCCTCCCTCTGACTCTGGCCTTGATACGCTCAAGGATGCCCAGCCTTGTAGGATTTACTGGGAAGGAACCAAAATCTCCTGACGTGATTTGAGAAATACAGCCATTAGGTCAACACTATAGAGCTCTGCAGTTGGGCAGCAAAATCAGCCAGGAGACACAGAAGAACACACAGGGAGAGGGCAGGTCCAGGGGACAGGGAGCAAAGCTGTGATATGTGCAGAGAGGCAGGTGCTCTGTAGGTATAACTTGGACTGTGACACCCAAATTATGAAGCCAAAGGCAGCTTTTAATACAGGTCACCTCTGGGTGCCCATCTACACAAGTCAGAGCCTGTGATTCAAAGCCATGGAGCACAAAATGGAACGGCCTGAATGCCAGTGCCATTTTTAAAATGTCAGCCTTAACTCTGCTCCTCTGAACTGGAGGTTAGAGCATCTCTCCTGGGAAGAGCCCTGTCAGTGATTGTCCCTCACCCAGCACCACCCCAGAGCCAGCTCAGCCTCCCCCCTGAAGTGCTGCGCTGCAGAAACTGGGATTTACGCATCTCCAACTTCCCTTTTGCAGCAGGAGAGCAGCCTAGTGCAGCTCTGGCACAGCACTGACATTTGCTTGCTATTTCAGTCCCTGTTCACAACACATTTCGGGGGATGCTGAGCAACAGGAGGGCAGAGGCAGCTGCTGCTCATTTACACATTCGGCGTAAACGGGGAAAGGATTCGGCATCGCCACCGCCACACCAGCAGGACGCCCCTGCCTAACCCAAATAAACAACCCCGAGCAAGGCCAATGCAATCAGGAAAAGACAGTGGTGTTGGGTCTTGCCTGCCCTATTTTATCCCCATCACAAATGGCAGGTGGAAAACATGGCACCCACAGACCCTGACCCCTCCCAGGTGAACCCCCAAGCATTTGGTCCCCTCCTTGGTAATGTGGTGCCTCTCCAAAAACCCAGCAATAAAACAGCATCTCCTCAGTCAGCTGATTTGCTGTCTGTGTCCGTCACATCTGCCGGCTTTAATGACGTCAATCAGCTTTTATTGCTTCTCACTTGGAAAACACAAAGAGGAGGCAGCTGAGAAAGTGAACTGGATGCTGCTCCTCTAGCTTCAGTTTTTAGAGTTACTAACTACAGTCCAGGCACTTCCAGCTGTGTGGAGCCACTGAAGGTTTGGGGGCTGTACAGGTGTCCCCATGAGTATGAAAGGACTTGTAGAGAGCTTTCATTTCTGGCATGGAGCCATGAGAGGGAAAGAGCCCTACTGCATATCAAGGTCCAAAAAAACCCTTCCAAAGCTGGATGCACATGGAGAATGGCTTTTCCTCCTGCACTCAGCACCCTGTTGTCAATGAGCACAGGATTTCACAGGTGCTTTTTGCACTTCTCTAAGTCAAATCACACTTCAGGTGGAGGAAACTGCAGTTGAGATGCAGTCAGCATCACGTTGACCAGGGACAAGCTCACCTTGGTGAGCTCCAGGTGGGACAAGTGTAGGGTCATCTTGTCTCACTGGAGAAAGCTCACAAGCAGGTTTATTGTGAATCCTTTCCAAAGAGCTGGTTAAACAAGGCTTGAAACACTCTCTGACCTGTCCCTGCCCTTAAAATTCAGACACATCTCTAAGTAAAGTTGTTTTGTGGGTTATTGTGCTCTTTGTTTTAAAAGACTGAGCACCCATCCTCCTGCAGCAGCTAAAACAAGACTGTTGTGTTTGAAGCTGTCCCTTCTCCTTAAGGGCAGACAGTCTTTCATGAGGGATGTATTTTCTCTCTAATTTCCTGTCACAAAAAGCCACACAGCACAGGCTGAGAAAAGCAGGTACTTCCCTATGTCCAAATCAGAAAGACATAAAGAAAATAAAGAAAATTTCCTGCATCTGTGATTTTTAGGCCCATACACCCGTAAAGATCACACTTTTCACAGAAACTCCCAGTACTGCTGAATCCAACTTCTCCCATTGCTTCCAACACCTTATGCTGCTGTTGGCAGATCTAAACTGTGTCCCTGTGTGCCCAGCTCCCAGGGGAGAGGAACAAGGCCTGAGAGAGATTCAAGAAGTGCCTTCATCAGTCCCATTGCTGCCAGGCACAGCCCAAGCCAGAGCTCACGTGGCAAAGCGGTACCCTCTGCCCAGCACATCCAATGCACAAGCCACTGCCCTCAAGGTATTACACCTGCCTGTGCCTTTACCAAGTCCTTCACAAGAAGCTGCCAGGCTCTCTGCCATATTTGTACAAAGCGGGAACATCCTGCTTTAACTGGCAAAACATCTCCCTGGATTATGTCTTTGCATAACAAGGCAATTTTGTTTCATTTGTGACTTATCTTTTTGTTTCATAAGTTGAGGTTACAGAAGGAAAAGCCTCAGCTCTGTTGTCTGGGAAGAGAGAGGGGCAGTCATATCACTCAGTAAAACTAGAGAAGATGATTGGCAAAGGTAGATTTCCATTGTTCCTTCTAAATAGAATTCCTAATGGAATTTTTTAAAAAACAGCAATGGAATGGGACCTGCCATGGGAACTGAGACTATCCTCTATTTTTTACCTTGCAAATTCAAAGGAGTCATGGCAAGAGAGGGAGGTGTTGATGCTGCACATTGCTGCCTCTGAAACTGAGATATTTAGGTCAACCATATCCAGCCAAGACATGCAAGTATTGTTTGTGTCCCCATTGCTGAGAATGGGACGGGTGGAAGGCTCTGTGCTGGTAACCCTTGGTGTGCATTAGTGTTGGCCTGTTGGTTCATACCACACTGCATGACCTGGTTACTGTGCTCTCTCTGCTGTCACTGGGCAAGGAAAATGGAATTGCAGTGCTCAGAAATTGTCTTAGGAGTGACAAAGCAACCAAAGTGGCCTGGGCATCTTAGGAAATATAAGCAGGAGGGGGAATATGGAGTTGCTGTGCATAGGATAACCATCAGTGTCCTTATAGTTTGCATGACAGCAAGCACTTAATCACCAAGGAAAACAGAAAATATTGACTCAAATGTGTGTTGCAGAAATCACCAGGTCTCCTCCCATGCTCTGGTGAAAAAAAGATGGTTTTTATGGGTGTGGTTCTGCCTGGACAGAGTCTTGACCGCAGCATCCTTTCTCCCTCATACTGAGTGAAAAGCTGTTTGCACTTCACATCAGTGACAGGAACACAGTTGTGCAATGACATCTGAACTCAGCTATGAGCACTTCTGTCTCTTGTCCTGTGCAGGAAAAGTTAACTGGACTTTGAATATGCATGGGCGAGTGGTTACTCCTCTGTAACATGGTTGGTGGGGCTGCTTTTCTTGTTGGGGTACGAAGTATTTGGAGGCATAAGGATTTAAAATATCAGTTTTGAAATAGGAAGTGACATTAAGAAATTATTGTCTGAAAAGCTCTTCCCTTTATGATAGACTCAACATAAAGTGAGAAAAAGCAGCATGATAGGTCCAAAAGCAGATGAAGTTATTTGTGAGATTGATCTAAAAGTATGAGGAGCATAACCTTTAGTGCCTTCTAGCAGAGTGGGCACATCTGCTCCATCACAGCAGCACAGGTGCTCCTGAAAGGGGCCCCGGGCAAGTTCTAAGGGACTAAACTGGTCTTCCACTGTAGATTTACTGGGAGGAGGGGGATTATTTGGGGGATTTAACTTCTCATTCCTCCTTTGGCAGCAGTGTGTCTTTTTACATATGGTACCCAGACACTGCTTCCTCACCCTTGCCTCTGCACCTGGGTCTGCCTGAGATATTGGAGGGCTCCTACAAACATCTATTGAACTGGTAGCAGTTGGGAAGGGAAAGAAAAGGGAGATAGTGAGGATTCCTGATGCTGGCCACCACCAGGACAGCTTGTGTCCCTCATGGGCTCCCAGAAGCCCTCCTGGTATGCAACAGCATTTCCCATATGGCATCCAGGTATGACAACAGAAGGATCCGTGCCTTCTCACCAGAATATTGCTCTGCACCTTTGCCACACACAGAAAGCGATTTCTGGCTTTCGAATAATGTCATCTTCTGGCTTTTGAATAATGTCATCTTCTCTTTAGTGGTGGGGAAGGAAAAGGTGAATTTTAAGACCAAAACATTTCCCACATAAATAAGGATGAGTGGGCAGAGTAGTTATTATATTTACTTGTCTAACTGGCAAAGCTGGAGGAAGAATCAACATGTAGAGATCAGAAAGCCAGGTCAGACAGCCTTAGGAAGCTTTGAAACTTGCTTCTGGAATCTGAAAGGAATAGAGGACATTTAGTGTAACCCTCATGTTGTAGAGGGATGTGTTGGTTGTGTGTATATGATTCTGTAATTCTATATTCTGGTTACGACTGAACACTAAGAGCCGCTATTTCTTGGGAAAACAGTCTCATCTCCTAACATGCATTAATGCAAATTGATCAAACTGTGTAAGAGAAGTAGGAGGACTTCTGTAGGATCCTTACATAGTCTTACAACTGTAGAAAAGTTGGCGTCACCTAACCATGAAGCCCAGCTCAGAAGTCCTCAGTTTCTCTTTCTTAGATAAACCCGATGTCACCCGTGGTGCTCCCCATGTCATGAAGAGCAGTTTCACCCTTCTGCTGTCCTCCAGGGCTGTGCAGTGTGGCAGCTGTGGCACAAGGCTGCCCAGGTGGCTGATGGCTGCTGCAGATGAGCTGTGGGTTTAGCCCACGAGCAGCATTCATGTGTTTCTCCATGCTTTTATTTTAAATCAGCAAAGATGATAAAAATGTCATTTAAAGTGTTCTGTGAGGGACCCTGCTTTAAAAAATGGTTAATTGTATTTGCTTTCTGTTCCCCTGACCACCCTCCACTTCATTTTTTCCTCCCAAAGGCTTTGGGTATCCAAGGATCTTCTGTACAAAACCTTTGTACACCAGGTTTCTATGTGGTTACAATTTTGGTACCACAAGTAGCAAAGAGGAGCATTGCTCCAGGGGCTCCCACACCAGCCAGTACCAAATGGGTTAGCAAAAAACAGCTCACAGGCATAGGATGATCCAGATAAGCAACATGTTGCAACTGAGACCCAATGAGCAAATGCATTTTTCCGTTTGTACGTGATCGCGTTGTCCCCATGTGTCGATACAAACAGCGGGGAAATGTGTGGTCATTCAAGACAGGGCACAGCAAATCACACACGTCCTGTTTCACTCTGGGCTGGATCAGATGTTTCTTTCATCCACGGAGCCTCTTCTATCTATATAAAACAGTCAGTAGATGCTGAAGTGTGTCAATGAAAACGAATGTGTTAATCAGTGAAGTGCTGGGCTAAACTGTGCTGCCAGCACAGGTGTAAAATGGAGCGGGAGCGGGGTGAAGGCCCCCGGCTGATTCATGTACCACTCCACATTCCCAAATTCAGGGCTGGGGGCAACAAGACATGCTGCACCCACCCCAAAAAACCCTCCAGTATCAAGCCCGTGCAGCCCTGTTCTCTCCAGTGTCTCTGTGGTGATGGCTGTAACCGGTTTCTTACGTGCACTGGCGGGTTTGGGGAGTGCTGCCCAAGGAGATCCAGCTGGGAAAAGCCGAGGAGCCGGTCTGGTCTGTACCATGCTTTGCCTTTGATAACCCCCTGACTCTTGGGTGTGCTTCGTCCTCACCGCGCCTGCTCTCTGCGCTACCCGGCTCCCGGCTGAGAGATGGCCACGCGACCGGCGTGCGCACTCCGGCGTCGGCCTCGGCGCCAAACGTCGCCAGCCTCGGCACCTCCACAGCTTTTCCTCGGCCGTCTGACCTTATCTAGCCAATCAAAGGCCAAAAAATGAGCATTTGAGAGACCAACCAAATTTGGCAGGTATGAAGCTTCTCTTGAACCGAGAAAAAAAAAAAAAAAGAAAAACTGAATTGAGAGTTGAAAGCAGCAGGGAACATGACACTTGGTTGACTTTGCCGTGAGCTCTTTCCACCACCATAAACCCATGTGGAGGACTTTGCAACTCTCTGACTGGTCTGGTTTTTTCATTCCTCTTATCTCTCTCCTTTTCTGTGTCTTTTTTTGCATGACCTATAACCAAAAAGCTGACTTCTCACTTGTGTGTACATTTGGCTGTATGGCTCTTCTGCTGGCGAGTAGCTAATCTTCTTCTGGAGGCATGAGCTAACACCAGTGATAGCTGCCTGACTTCTAGTCTGGTTGTTCTTAGACGTTCTTTGTTATGTTTTCCTTTTTATACTATTTCCTCTTCCTTTTTCACTTTTTTCCTCTCTGCAAGACACTTTCTGTTGAGCCATCTTCCAAGAGAATTAAAAAAAAAAAAAAAATTAAAAGCCCAACAACAGACAACACTAAACAAAATAACAAAACCAGGCAAAGGTCACGGCAAGGTCATTTCCAAAATTATGTCACCTTGATGTCTGCTTCCAACTCTAGATTAATTCAAGGATCTACCAGTCCTTGGTTAATGTATCCAACCAGTTGTGTGCCACACACATTTGAGAAAGTGGAAAAAACATTTTAGAAAAATTATTGAAAACATTTTAGAAAATCTGCATGAGCTACACCGCCACAAAAATCTGATAAAAGGGCAAAAATAATTCTCCATCCATGCATGGTGCATGATGATTTCTATGAGCTGGGATCCTGTAAATTAATGTTATGCAAAATCAAAACAGCTCTGTATTGTTAAATGCCCTTAAGTTACTAATTGTATGTCAAATGTTATAGGGATTGCATCTGTGTATGTATATGTTCAGCTGTATGTATACATAAATTTATTATGTATATTGTAGATTTTATTTTTTGTTGCTTTCCTCCTTAATTTAGTTGTTTTAGATTTCCCTACATGTTGAACATCCCTGGGTTACTGGCTTTGGCCTGATGTGATCTTTCCTTTCTATTGCAGAACCGCATGCACGAATCTCTGAAGCTTTTTGACAGCATCTGCAACAACAAATGGTTCACAGATACATCTATCATCCTGTTTCTAAACAAGAAGGACATATTTGAGGAGAAAATTAAGAAATCTCCACTGAGTATCTGCTTTCCTGAGTACACAGGTAATGAGAAATGTGGCTGTACAGGAGTGCTTAGCAAAGGGACCCAGAGTGCTCCCCAGCCAGGCCGATGCTGTAGCGTATCGCAGGCAACGAGGCTAAAGATACAGAGCTAGAGCTCCCATTGGCTTCTCTACAGGTTTTATTGCAGTAAGTGCCAAAGGATCACCCCCACCATGGTCCACTTAAAGCGGGAGGATGACTTGACCCAAGTTCTTTGCTGTCCCTTTGGCCAACACCACTGAGCAGGGTGTCTGATCTCCACCTCGCTGATAGGTTTGATGCCAAACCAGCACCTGCAGGTGTGGGGCCACTGTGCACTCCCCAAACCCGTGTGCTGTGGTTCCCTGTGTCACACAGGATCATGAACCTTCTTGCAGGTCTCTCAGAAAGGTGCAGTGAGCACAACCATTGTAAACGGGTGACTGGTCTCCAAAAGACCAACACACAGGGTTTGTTAGGCTGTCCTCAGCCTGAGTACAGCTTTGTTCTTTCATACCCGACCATGTTCCCTTATGGCCAGAACAAGAATCCTTCTGCAGTTCCTGGCCACTTTCCCCACTTCCAGGCACTGCACGGCTGTAAAATTATCATGATCCTGAAAACATTCATGTCCAGGCTGGATGGGGCTCTGGGCAACCTGACCTGGTGGAAGATGTCCCTGATCACTCCAGAGGAGTTAGATTAGATGACCTTTAAAGATCCCCTCCAACCCAAATCATTGTATGAATCCATGATCAGCCCTCCAGTGTGCCGGCAGTAGGTCTCACAGCTGGGCTACTTCAGCTCAAGCAACAAATTTTCGTCACATTAGTTGAGGAGTCCCCAGTTTTGCTCTCAGGTTTGCCGACATCAGTTGTCTGGACGTGGAAACACTTCCAGTTAAATGCAGGTAGAAAACAAGGTGTTTCATTTCCGGGTCTGCCCACACCTCCTAACCCATAGTGCAGGCAGAGGAGAGCCACAGTGAGCTATGCCCTGAGCTAGGCTGGGGAGAAGGAGGCCTCGGTGATCCGTGGAGGTGAGAGCAGGAGCTCTAGGATGGGCAGTGTGCAGGAAGCCCCCTGTCGTGCTGCCTGCCTGGCATCTGACCTGCTAATGATGGGAATACTTCACCCATGCAAAGGCTGCAGCTGCACCCTGCTGCTTCCCTCTGCATCTCGCCAGCTTCCACAAACCCTCATTACCATTCTGAGATGGCACAAAAATAAACTTTTATCATCATGAATTATTTAAACTCACCGGAGACATCCAGATGAATCAAGCCAACAGACAGAGAAGCCAATCTCTTTGTCAGGAGACACAGTTGTGAACCAGGAGCACCAAGAGTGTCACATTTCTGGGCAAGCCAACAAATTATTAACCAGAGCTTCTGATCTCTGAGCACTTGATTTTTCACTGTGAATAGAAAAGAGTGATCCCTCATTGCTGCTTTGGGCTGAATGGTCTATGGCCATGGAGCTGAATGACTCCAGCTGAATTCAGAACATCTGCAGGATTCCTCTCTGGGGAAGATTTTGGTGTTTATCACTAACAACACATTTCAGCCATCTACTCATCTGCTTGGTCCAGACAGAACCAACATATTCCCGACACATTTGTCTGAAAAGATCTAATCATGGAAATTTCAGTCTTTACAGATGAAAGCTCACAATAACACCTACCCCAAATTTTCCTGGTTGCAAATTAGATTGCTGCTTTTGGATGGCTTGTAGAGCAGCTCAAAACCATCTTCTTTATAGCAGTGCATCCGTATCCTGGACAGTTTCTGTCATGTCCTCTTCCCTTTCCTTTTCTCAGTGAAGCAAACCTTCACCTCTCACTCCCTCCTGATCACATTTTGTTCACCTGGTTTTGTGGATCTTCACTGTTGTCTTCCAGAAACTTCACTCTGAAATAACAGTCTTACAGAACCCCTGATGTCAGAGAGACTAGAACAAGAAGGAATGTCATTTTAGATATTCTTTCCCAAGCTATCCCAGCCCAAGAGAGTTCAGTGGAGGAGGCAGACCCTCATACACATGTAGCTAAGCTTTTGACTGGTTAAACAGAGGAAAACAAAGTGTCTGTCTGGAGCACTTCAGCCACAAGTGAACCAAACCAATCTTCCCCAAGTCTCAGGGGACGCTAAAGGTACTCTAAATTCCTTCAAGATGCTTTTCTGGAAGCTGGGAGTTCTCACAATGCCAGAGACCCTCAACAGATCTTCTGTCTCTCTTGTGCCATCAGAGAGGGCAGGAAGTCTGACCACTGAAAGTCCTTTAAATGATCCAACAGGGATCTGAGGTAAGGAGTATCTCACCCCCGGGTGTTCAGCAGTGCTGTTACAAGTTAGCTGTGCTAACATTCAGCCCAGGCTTTAGACCCAAGCACACACTTCAGCCTGCTTGCCCCTGCTCTGCTGGCCACAGCTCACAGGATGAAGCCCTCGTGGCCTCATGAAAAAGCAACATTATTAGAATGTTGCCCTGGAGTTAAAAAGAATTATTTGATAAAAGCCTATAAACTGAACAAGCAGACTTTCAACATCACAAGTGTGTTCCACAAAATGCTTTTAATGAAATGAAATTTCTGATGTCCATTAGTTCTGCTGACGGGGAATTATTAGAAGACTTGCATCCACAAATTTGCCTGCTGTTTGCTGGAGCACTAACTGTTTCCATCCCCTTAATTCACTCATGCTTTTAACTAATCCACAATACTTAGTAAAGCAGCAGCAGAATCCACAGCTTGTTTTAAACCAAGCTGGCATTAGTGATTCCCTGCTCTCCTAGACAGAATCAAGCATATAAATCCTCATGTCTTTGAACAACCAACTTCCTGTTCATAAAATACCCTCCTGGTTGCGCTCAGCATGTGGAACTGTTGACAGATTCTTTACACAACTCTTCATGCAAGAATCCGTTCACAGAAAAAACTTTGCTGCTCTTACTTCAAGCATATTCTCAAGTCCCATGGTCTTCATGACCTTGTGTCTTCAACTAGCACTGCATGTGTGTGCAAGTGGCATTTCCCAGAGCAGCTGCCTTCCACAATAGCACATCTCCAGCCCTAGTAAGCTTCTCTCTAGCAAATAACAGCATTTCCCATCAGAAAAGCATCATGGAGGGAAAGGGACCCAAAAGCAGTAGCAGTGTTACTGTTGTGGAGCCTTTTGGGGGTCAGGCAGTGCCTGGCAGTGCTGGGAGGTGGACTCTAGGCCAGCCAGAGCCTTCAGCAACCTTAAGCAGGTGCCCAAGTGGAGCCGTGTGTGTGAGCAGGGTCAGAGCTGGCCAGAGGAAAAAGGATCTACTCATTTGCATGACTCCTTCTAAGCTTTTTTTAACACAACATTTGAGGGTTAATGAGGTTTGGCACAGATATCTCTATATATCAAAACAAGAAACTCCTCACAGTGTGATTTTAGCCATGGCTCTAGCAAAGAGTACTGCAGTCCTAATTCCTAAGAAAAAGGGATATTCTGTATCAGCCTTTTTGTTGGGTTTGGTTTGGGGGGTTTTTTGAGAAAAGCCCACTTTGCCCTGTAACACCAGCTGGATCTTTTCATGTCCCTTTCTCTCAATGATTAAGGGTAAGGAGGGCACAGCTACCAATACTGCCCTCAATTCTTGTTAACTCTTCTTTTCCATCAAAAAATGAAGCTTTAATCAAAAAAAATCTAAAAAAAGGAAAAAACCTAAGCCTTTTCCCTAGGTCAAGCATTTACTGCACTCCTGGCAGGTTTCTTCTCTTTTTTATCACCATGATGTGGAATTTCTTCCATCATAGCCTGTTTAACACTCAGCTCCCTCATCCATTTCATCTCTATAGACTATAAACAGCAACTCAGAATAAAAATACAGCTGAGCTGACAGTCAGGGAGCATCTCCTGCCTGGCAGCAATCCTGGCTGGTAACGGTGCCCATCCCTGAGATGGAGAGGGAGCGCCTGCGCTGCAGCGGCCCCACACGAGCTCCCCACATCCCCACAACGGGATGTTTGCAGGCACCCTGCAGATTTCAAGTCATGGGGTTGCTTTAACACACTCTTTTTCGTTTCCTCTCGGCTCTCTTGCAGGTCCCAACGCTTTCACAGAGGCAGTGGCCTACATCCAGACTCAGTACGAGAGCAAGAACAAGTCCTCCAACAAGGAGATCTACACTCACATCACCTGCGCCACTGACACCAACAACATCCAGTTCGTCTTCGACGCTGTCACGGATGTCATCATCGCCAACAACCTGCGGGGATGTGGACTCTACTAAAGCACCCTCCTCCCTCCGCTCCTGGCACTCGCCCGGAGTATCCTCCAGTCCCGCGGACAGGTCCTCCCTTTCCTTGTTTTTTCCTCCTCAGAAGATGACGAGGAAGAAAAACGTAAATCCCTCCTCCTGTCCCAGAAAACTCTGCAGCAAGTTCTGCTTTCCCCAGGCCTGTTTTATTTTACTTTGGTTCATTTTTGGTTCATTCCCTTGCTGCCCTGTTCTACTCCTCCCTTCCAATTCACAGTGTTGTGCAGGGAGCTAACGCATTTCCCACAAAGTGCATTTCAACTGCCAAAAGACAAAAATACTTCAGTTTTAAAGAGAGGAAAAAAAATCAAAGCCTTAAATAGTGGTCAGGAACAGTGTAGTTTGGAACCAAAACTTTTTTTTTTGCCTTGAAAATTAAGGGATATTGTTCATTCTTATGGTTATCTGCCTTTTTTTTTAAACACTGTTCCTTCGGGAAGTGCTAGATACAACCTGATCATTTTGAAGGTACCTTACAGCTCCAGTTCTGACCCCAAAGCTGGAGGTTTTGGTGTTCAATGCAGCCACCATAGCTTGGATTTGTACATTCTCCTTTTTTCCAGACAGCTATTTGAACAAGTAAAACAGCCATATCAAGTTCTGCTGATGTCTGAGTAACAGGGACACAGTAACAAAGCCTACTAAGCCTTGTCTAAAAGCATTCATTACTGGTAGCAGTTTTACCTCAAGTTTTTCAGAATTAATGATAAAATTTATCTAGTGGTTGCAGTAACCCATTTCTGAGGCACTTCCATGGAGGCCGTGGAGCCGCTGGGCTGGGACCCCTGGAGCATAGGCAGTGAAGATGCACTGGGAATGGTGTCCTGATGGGGACCTCACACTCGCTGGCATCCTGACAAGGAATCCAGCCTGGGGACCTTTCCCACAGCACCTCCCATCCTTAGTGATTTCAGCAGAGGTGACGCTCCTACAAACACACAGCATCACTTTCAAACTTCAGCCCTGACACACTGGGGTGAACAAAAAATATTTGGCTCTGGCTTCTTGTAGGCAGAATCTGACCTTCAAGTGCCTGAGATGGGAAGAGGTGCTTTGGGAAACCTCCCCGTGCTTGGGTGGCAGCAAAGTGTGCAGGAGCCTCATAGCTCTTCATTGCCCCTTGGGCATCTAAACCCCTTGAGAAGCCCAGCCTTGTGCTCTGAGCCTCCTTGGCTGAGCAGAAGCCGGTGGCTTTCCTGTGTCACCTCCTGCCCGAGCACCCCAGAGAGGCAGCTCCAGGGTCGGTGTCTCCAGTTGGGGCATCTCTTTACCAATATCTATAGCAAGATGGATGGCTAACACTGGCAAAGGAGAGCTCAGGGAGCTGATTTGAGTCAAGTCATGGAGTAGGAAGGAAAAGTGCAAGGAAAGGAGGAGGAAAGGGCAGGAGAGAGGAGTGGGAAGGGTGAGGGTAGCACCTGGCACAGCAAAACTGGGGGCTCAGAGATAAGGACAAATGCAGGTAGGCTGAGGTACATGTGGCCACCCACTTGCTGCAACCAAGAACTCTGGATGCTGCTGGGTCGAAGGCAGAAGGGAATGTGAGAGGTGAGGTGTCGCCTCTGTGGACATGGAGGGACTCTTGTAAGTCCACCCCAAAGGCTTGTTTGTTGTTTGAGTGAGACAGCCACTTCTGAGGTCCCACTCAGGGCCCACCTCATCTGGGGGCAGGTAGGCAATGGTGATCCCTGTCTCTTCTCTTCCTCTCTTAGAAGTCCATTATCTTGGAAAACACCAGTCTTTCCCGGCTGGCCACAAGTTCAGCTGTCCTCTCTTGGGAGCTTGATCTAGGAGTGACTTCCAGGTCTCAGGAGGTCTCTCCAGGGCTGTGTTGGAGAGGGACAATATGTCTTCTTTAACTGTGCCCATTTAGGAAAGATGATGTGAGAGCAGCCCAGAGCAGCACAGTTCCAGGGGAGGTGCCAGGTGAGCGTCAGTGTGCAGGGGGCAGTGACAGGAACATGTGTGGTGGCACAGGAGGGAGAGAGCAGTGGGAGAGGTTTAGGGAATGGTTTGGGAGAGAAGTTGCAGGAGGGAGATGAGGCAGATTGAGACAGCAGGGAGGATGGGAAGAGAAGGGCACCCAGGAGCCAGAGGAGAGTCCCCATCAGAGGCTGTGCTCTGCCAGGACAGTGTTTGTGGGATGTCTGTGACAAATCCCCAGCCAGGGATGTGAGCAGGAGTACCCCGGGGCAAGCAGGGAAGGCCTGCAGAGGAAAATGAGGTGTCTGACACCCATCCGACCAGCTCACAGCCCAGCGTGGCTGGTAACTGTCAGTAACCCCTGGGCAGCATTAAATGATGCTTTTATTATTGTACAGCAAGGACCTGCTGCTGCTCTGCTGGGCACTAACAGCAATAACACAACTCCCTGCCTCCCCTGCTCTGGCACAG
>VYZQ01036628.1:0-12574 GCA_013400655.1 Mystacornis crossleyi
GAGATACAACCCTGCAAAGATAACATGGGGTGGTGATTACTCTGGTCACACCCAGATTTGTGTTTGCTGAGGCTGGAGCACCCTTTGAGATCCTGAAGACCAAAGCTGAAGCTTCAGGTTCTGCAGGAATTCTGCCTGTCTGCATGATCTGCAGACAAATCACCAGTTGATAGCTCTCAGGTCTGTTCCCAGACTCTTTATACCCTTTAGAATTCACTAGCACAACAAATCCAGAATTTGGCGGTTTGCTAATATTTCTCTGAGATTTTTTATTTTTAAGACTATCCACTGCTTGTGAGCAGGGGCTGAATTATGTGGATCCAGAGAAAGAATTCAGTGACCTTTAAGATCTATTTTTAAACTCTTCCAGAAATTGAAGAATTCCTGGTGCAGGAATTAATACGTGAATCCATTTGGTATATTTATGCCCTTCTGGTCTTTGAAGCCTGCAAAATGCCTGGATTTTCTCTGTCTTGCCATGTCCCCACCTTACCTGCCAGAGGAGGAGGTGAAAACCTCATCTCTTCTGTCCCCATGGCAGCCTCTGGGAAATGAGAAATCCGCCCAATGGTTGCTTGCATGGGATTTGCCATTGTAGGAGAGACAGCGTTTTTGGTGACTGTGACCATTTTTCAGGCAAGAATTGCTTCAAGTAAAGGGAATGAAAATACCAGGCAAGATTCAGATGAGATCATTCTTAACTCCCAACTTGGCTGACACTGCAAAGCAAATTGTGGTAAAAGCAGTCAGGACAGAGATACCAACTCAACAGTAAATGAAACACGTCTTCTGTACTTTAGTGGTTGCCATCAGATTTTGTTGTCATGGAAGTATATTTTCACGCCCTTTCCCTTGTTTAAGGTGATGGTCATGGTTGTTTTCTCTGGGTACCACTTCTGTGCTGTCTGTCTTTTGCTGCACTACCCCCAAGGACATTTTTCACTTCCTTTTTTGGTTTTTTTGCTTATAGGTTTGGCTGTGGGCATCTTTTCCCAAGTACAGCAAGGAGTACAGTTCAGCCATCTAAACCCAGAACTGGAGAAAGTAGCCAGGTCTCCTGCTAACTTCAGCTTGGATATTACACTCAGTGAAGGCATCCAGGAATTTTAAGGGCAAATCGATCTTAAATTTGGCTGGGTGGCAGAAGGGGCTAAGTGTTCAAATGCCTCTCACCAGGACATGCTGCCAGGAGTGGGTTTCAGCACACAGCAAAAAGCTTTAGTTCTCAGTATTCTGCATGCTGAGCTCTTCTGAGCATCTGGCCCCTTGTTTGCTCTTCTCAGTGGGGTTTGAACTTCTTTGAAAAATCTCATCCCATATATTAGATTTCCCTGGTCTGTAGGAAATGACGAGGAAAGGAAAGCAGGTTTTGGTTTATCCAAAGGGAGGTTTTCAAGACATAGATCAAGGATTTTGTTTGGGGAATTTCGTGTAAGAGACCAGCTTGAAATTTCCTAGAATATAATGAAGCTAAAGTTTCAGGAAACACATTCTGAACAGTGATGTTGATCTCAGACTAATTTGCTACTTGAGATTATGAAACTTAATTGCTAGTGAGAGGTTCGGGAAGAGGTTGGAGATTAATGAAGAGTGGAACATTGCACACTGGAGAGCAGAACAATGGTATTTAATGAGTGCTCTTTTCTTCTCCAAAGTACTTTACAGCCATTAACTAATTAACAGTATAATTTGCAGGTAGGAGTACAGCAGTGTAATTCAGAGCTCAACACGGTGATGGTTTCAGGGAACTGCTGTTCAATTGTAAATCTCTCACTAGGTGTGTGGGAGTAAATTATGCAGATATTTCCAGGGGATATTTTTCTTCCGTTTTGTTTTCCCCAGGCAAGAAACATTTCATCAGGGGATGTAGAAACCAAAATACCACACTGCACAGTTTAACACTTTCCCACATGTGTTTTCATAAGAGAAAGCGCTTTAGTCTAGCAACCAGTTCTCTTGTCCCCAAGGACTGTAGAGGTGCAAGATGGGCCAGGAAAATCATTTGCAGTCTTCTCTTTTGGTGAGGCCTGGAGACCAGGCCTCCTAACCCTTCTCTCACACACAGATCCTTCTCACTGCCAGCTGAAGGGGGCACTGGGTGTTTCCCTCTGGGCACAGCTGAAGTAATTCAGGCAGAACTGAGCCAGGGAAAGTCACAGCTACAGACAGGGTCTGACCCTATGCTTCCACCCCTTTGCTCATCTTCTGCCATCCCATAAGGAAAGGTTACTTTGGGATTAGGATCTGAGGCTGGGTTTGATCCGGGTTATCTGTGTTCTGCTTTGGTCAGCAAGAACACTGTAATGCATTACACTGAGATCCAACAATGTGCATTTAATTTAGACTTCCAAAGGCAACAATAGATAAATATCGATGTATTTGAACCCAGCCATGGGGTTTCGTGGACACTGGAGCCTCCAGAATGGAAGGATCATTTGGAAGAAGCAGAAGGAATGTTGCTTTTTACTCCTCAGTCAAGCAGAGAGACAACCAGTACAAAAGTAGGTTTTTCCTTCTACTTCCCAACTCTTTTATATAGATATATTCCATGTCCATTCTCTCTTTTTCAGTGTGGACCCAGGATGGTTCTGCTCTGTTTTCTGGGAGAGTCTGAAATTCAAAAAAGCAGGTCCAATGGCGGCCTTTTTTCCTTTTTCCCCTGCCAGTAGCGAGGCTGGTGCTCCATGCCAGCTCTTCTCTTCCAAAGTCTGTTACACTTAGACCTTGGCTCTCCTAGGAGATGTTCATAAATCCTTGCCTCCTCTGCTAAAAGTCAAAAAGAAAATTGGTGAAAATCCTGTGTTTTCTTATGCTGTCTTGTGAAGCAGAGGGTCCATGCAAGATGGCTGGGGAGGAAATGGGGAGGAAAGGAAAGCAGCTGTTTGGGCAGGTTTATTTGAGCAACAGAAAGCTTCCCCTCCCAGATCTCTCTAGCCAGGCTTTCCTTCTGACAGGCTCCAGCACCCTCACTTATTTGTGCCAGTGTAAGTGCTCTTTGGGGTTCCTTAGGCAAACCAGCAAATTCCCGTGGACTCTGTGTAGCGTCTTAGATGGAGGCTACACCATCTGAGCATGGCTCTGGGGAACCTGCATCCTCCTGGCTGCTCACTTTTGAAGTCAGTCTCCATCATGTGGGCACCTGAGCAGCTGGGCTCTTGCTAAAATTCATCACAGGCAGAAATGGGAATACCAACTATTTCAGTCTTTTCTGAATTTCATCTGCTAACTGTAATTCCTAATGTATTTCCTTCCCCAAAATGAAATTAAGGTTAGCTATAGAGAAGCTTTTTTAATGGAAGAAATAAATAGTAAGGATCACATTTGGTAATTTAGGCATTTTTTCCTTACTGCTCCACCAAGAGACTACAGAGGGTTATGGTAATAGCAGGATCAGCTTTTTTACCAGGTTACCAGAGTTAACTGTGCATTCTCCTTGGTATCACATCCTGCTCCAGAAATTTGACTCAGGGCTAGCTCGGGTACCACTGTGCCATGCAAACACATCCCTAAGGAAGCTGGCTGCAGGACTCTCTGCACAAACTTGGCAGTTAAAGCCTACAGAATTCCAGTCATGCTGCCAGTAATGTTCTGCTTTGAAATTAATGTGAGACTTCGTGCTGAGAGGACCTGAGAGCTGCTGCCAATTGGACTGTGTAGAAAGCTCAGATTTAAATATCATCCCGAACTGAAATTGAAACAAATTCATTGCTATGAATATAAACAATTTACACCAGGTAAACCCCGTGAACTCTAAAGATAAATACTCACGTAGCTTCCATTTCATCTAGTTCTGCCCTGTGACCTGAAAAAGTACATTGGGGGTTTTTTTGTGCAAGATTGGGAAGCAGAGAAGGAACTCATAGGGAAATTCCTGTGTTATAATCACATTTCTGTAGTTAAAGATGATTTAAGTTTGCATGAAACAAAGATTCAACTGCACATACAGATGAAATTGTAGAGGGTGTTCTCCCCATGAGCCACAGCTCATACTCTGTGAGCAAAGGATTAGTTATAACTCAGTGGCAGCGCAAGCTTCTGCGCAGCCCTTGAATCTGCAGTTTGAGCTAATAAGCAGAAATAAAGTGCCACATATACACGGCTCTTCTGATGTTGTTTTAAACAGTATTTTTTCTTACATTTAAGGAGGAAAAACCCCAGCCCTATTTCTGCTAGGGAAGAACCACAGCAGTGGATCTCAAAGCTGGAGTGAAATGTTGCGTTGCTCATCTTGCATAAGAGGGTCCAAATGCTTTTGATCTCAACTGGATAAAAGCCAGCATATTTCCTTTGTTTTTCTTGCTATTACATAACTTTGTGTGGGACATGCTAAAGGTATTAGTTTGGTTCATTCAGGAGCTCTGGAGAAGTCAAAATGATTTCTTTGACACGAAAACGAGATTTGAGAGATTTCTTGAAAAGCAGCTGTTTTCAGTGTCGTACCCTAATTCTGTTTGTGTGTTTTCCAGGTTACTATTCAGCAAAGAAACAAGTCAGAAGGAATATGCAAGCTGCTGCAAAGAAATCAGCTTCTTGAAAGCAAGAAGAGATTGGAAACATCTGCTGAGCTTCCTCAGCTTTCCAAGACTGCGTGTGCAGGCTGTGGACACGTAGGGGCATCCCACAGAGGTGTGCTCCTGACAGCAGCAGGGACAACAGGAAATACACACATTGCAATGGGGCCTGATGCAGCCCTAATCAGCTGGAATCCCTTTGGTGAGAAATTGTTTGCCTTAACAGGTTTGGACACCACAGAAATTGGCTAAGACTACCAGGTTAGTGTGCATTAAAAATCACTGTACATGAGAAGGTAGTAAACAATTGGAACAACTGTATGTGTGTAATAATGTGCTTGGACCAGCCACTGTACAGTTGGGACCTTTCATATTGTCACATGTTTACATATCTCCTTTTTCGGATTTAGCAGGGACAACTTACCAAGTTTCACCATCCCAGCTTTACAGGTTTGGCACACTGAACAAAAATATTCCCAGCCCTTTCTGTGATTTTTCTTTTTCAGGTACAGCATTTTGTGTTTGCAGCTCTGCAGAGCACTGGGTGTAAATTATGTAAATGGACAAAGCTGGAATTATTTGGGAATATTTCCCTTTATATCAGCAGCCATTTTAGCCCAGTACGTCTGCCCCACACATGAGAATTGGGTTGTTTAACTTAAATCTTATGTGGAAAATTTGCAGGCATATTCCTGTCTCCTTCAAGTCTTTTCTGTTACTAGCTGGGCCAAATTCAGCCCTTAATTTGGGCTGTGCTGTTCCTCCCAGGTCTATGAGTTTGCACAGTGAAAGCTAAGATAAATTTCACCCATGGATTTGTCCACAGTGTTTTGAAAGGTCGGCTGCATGTAAGAATGAGGGAGATGATTTAGTTGTCGTTTTGTGCTTTTTATTCATACTGCTAATCTGTCTGTGAGAAAAGGGCATCAATAACACTGAAATCTGAGTGTTGCTTTGGCTTCTTTTCTATGGCATTTTTAACACACACTTTTCCATCACCCACTTTTTATTTCCCTTTTTTATTCCCCTGACTGGTTGGGATAATTGAAATTTTACAGCACATAATAATCAGCGAGTAAACCAGAAAAAGAAACCTATAAAATATACACTCTAAATTATACTGCTGCATATGGCCCTAAGATGCATGCAGTGTTTAATGAACTGGTTTGGAAAGAGCTCTGTAAATGTCAGGGGTTTAGAACGACATGCGGTGATGGACTGCTGCTTTTTGTCTCAAATCTAAACAAACGAAGGCTTCTCTTGAGCAGTAAAAATCAACGTGCTTGTGTGTGTGTGTCAGGTGTGTGCATGAGAAGTGGTGGAAGCAATACATTATGGGCAAGATCACGAGGGTTTACTGTGTTTCTTTTTTTCTTTATTTAGACATAAATAAAGGAGTCAGTTGGGTTTCCCCCAAAAGGCAGAAGGCAGTGATTTCAGTCTGTTTCTGAACAGACTCCACGGGCTAAGCCAGTCTGTTACTGTTTTCAGATTACTAGGATGTAGCATGAAGGTGTGGGACTGGGGTTTTTGTATATTTGAGTTAACTTTTAAACATTGCTTGTGATTAGAACAGTCTAATCTATTTTTCTTTTTTTGTTAACTGTGCTCATTTTCTCTAATTAAGAAAAATTACACCGCTATTTCTCCATGTGTTTGCGATTTTAAAGCAGACCAATGACACTGTGCACCTTTTGGGGTTGTAGCAAGGTTAACTGCAGAATTACTTTCTGACCAAGGTGACATGAGCTGTCCATAAAAGCCCTAAAGTCGGCCATGCACAAGGTTATCATGAAGTCTTTAAGTGAAAAAGGAATGCCTCTCTTTATTAGGAGAAATAATGACCCAATGCACTCCTGACCCAAAAAGACAAGAAAGGTATTTTTGTTTTTCATATTAATTCCAAAACACCTCAATGCTTGAGCCAATATTTAAAAGGAATTATCTCCTTAAATGTTTTGAAATCAGGACACTGTAGTGTCATAGGAATTAGTAAAACAATTGTTTATATCATCAATAACATAGGTTTGGGATACCAGTGGAGGTAATGGGCTTAGAGTGGAATTCCAGTGTTCTGAGACTGAAAGGGGCAGACCGTGGCTGGACATTGGGCCTGTCCACGCTTATAGACAATCTCAGCTGTGCTGGTGACTGAGCTCAGGGCTAGGGTAGAAAAGGGGTTCCTGCTGATTAGAGAAGGTGATGTCTTCTGCTTGCCAAGTCATTAAAGTAATTTTTGCATTAAAAAACTGATTCTTTAATAGTTCTAGAAGAGACAGAATATCGGAGGTGAGGGTATAGAGCAACACAAAAGAAGAGGGAAGTACAGTTTTCATCCCAGTGTTTACAATTAGTATCTTACACTTGTATCAGAGGGCCTAACCCTACCCTGGTGTGCACTGTGTGACAGCTCCACTGCTCTGTGGAGGAACTGTCTTGATTTACACCAGAGGAGAACTGAAGCTGAAATTTTGCTCTGGTCCTTTTCCTTACTCTGCTCAGGAAAAATGCACAAGCAGCTGTGTAACAGACAAATAGCTGTGTAAAGCCATTGCCTCCTTTCTACATACAAGGGTTTTTAAAGGGAAAGAAAAATGGCTTCTGTTATATTTTTCTCTGTGTCATGGCTAAAAATAACAACAAAGCTCTGACAAGTGTCTGAGCTTCATCACCAGTAGGGTGGATAAAGTATCTCTGTGTTTTGTTACCAGGCTGCTGGAGAGCCTGTGAAACATGGAACATTTCGCTATTTTGTTCGACTTGTGAACTGCACTTTCTTGTTTAACAGTGTGCACCTGGGAATGTGCCAGTATGCAGCAAAGCTGTAATAATAATATGGTTTTTTGATAGTGAGTGTAAACACTCCCGTTCTTGAAATGAGGCAGCAGAGCTGATTAAAAATGCAATAGCACAGAGCTTGGGACTCCTGCCTTCCCTGGGCATCCACTGCCTTGGACATGCCAAGCCCAACCCCACAACAAAGCTGTTGAGGGCTCGCATGCTGACCCCTGGCTTTGGTTGGCTGCAGGGCTTTGTGGCCATCCCTCAAACCCCAGAGTGGCACTTTCTCGTGGTGGATGTGTTCAGACTCGGGGTATTCAGGACAGGGTGGCAGCGCTGGTGTAAGGTCTGGTGTGAGGATTACGCAGCAGGAGGCTGCAGCTGGAGCCCGCAGCATCCTCAGCGTGCTGACAGACAGGTACAGCTCCACCTGCCTGAGCCCTCCTCTTCCCCTTTGGGGAATGGAAGCTCACGTGTGACTCAGGGCCATGTGCTCAGCAGCCACAGCTCAGGCTCTGCTCTTACAGTGGTATCCAACACCCCGGTGGGACCAGCTCATACAATGGGGAAATCAGTGCTGCAGATTTTTTCTGTCTGAGGTAAATGTGTCCCATGTGCAACACAACCAGAGCCTGAAAATGGGACAGAGCAAGTCCCGAACACTTGTTTTATGTTCTGTGCAAATATGGAAATAATCTCACGTATAGATTATTTCATTAAATTCCTTTCAGCAGCAACTGGAGAAGGTTGTTTCACTTGGGTGAAAAAGCCAGGAAAATAGATTCTCCATGTGCTTCTAGTTACTTCAGGGTGATGCAAGTACAGCTTCTTCTACTTAAAGCCATTCCTCTGCAAACTATTCTGGGGCATCCTTCTGCAGGGAAGTGTTGGCTTCCTGCAGCACCCACCAACTTGCAGTACTAGATGCTTTATTATTTCACCAGTATCTTTTGGATCATGGTTTATAGGCTTTGGGAGTAGGCCTTAATATCACAGAAATTTCTGGCTGGAGGGGAACCTAGAAAATCAGCTACTCCATCCCCCTGTGCTAAAGCAGGGTCAAGAATTGCTTATTCCAAAGCTTGCAAACCTCTGTGAGAACTGATTTGCTCTGCTCATGTGGCAAATCTCAGGGGTAGCCAAGGTCAGCAGTGTTCCTCCCGATATCCCAAGGGTCTGAGTTATACAAGAGGTTTTCTTTCAGGTGTTCATTTTGCTTTGCTTGTTTTGTTGCGGGACTGTAGGCACAGTTGAATTCCACATAAGCAACCTGGTGTGTCGAACCATTTGGTTGTCAGAGGTGGATATTTGCAACGTCATCAATAAACACTGGTGCACAAATATGTTTCAGTGGCAAAAGAAGCTGAGTTTTCCTCCTATTTCAGTCAGGTTCTTGTTTTGTTTCTGTGCTGCTCTGACCTGGACTCCCTCTGCTGATTCCCCTGCTCGGTTCCGCTTTCTACAGTTCATCACTTCCACACACAAAATATTGGCCTGGGCTGTGGGGTGCTGTAAATTAAGCTGATTTACCACCCAGAAAATGTGGTTTTGCAGTGGATATTTCATGGTTTCTCACTGAGGAATCACAAATCTTAGAGGAGGAAACTATTGTTGGTTTCTTTTCTTTCCTTTCTTAATTTTCCAAGGTTTTTTTTCTATATGGGAAATGCTGCCTCTCTTACTTTCAGCAATCTGTTCGCTTGGCAAGAAATATGACTATCAGGTGTTTAAAATTAAAGCTGTTAAAATCAAATTTGCAGAGGCAGGAGGGTTTGCCCCAGTGTCCTGGCCATAGTCCAAGTTTGGTAATTACGTCTCGCCTAACTCAACCTTTCTTTGCAGTTTCGTGGCGTTCTTCCTGCCCTGCTGAAATCTGCTCCGGGGAGCTGCTGTGCCACTTCACCCAGCTGCTGTGCTGTTTTCACCCAGGACTGGCCATGCTTCTGGGTGTGATGAAGTGATTTATAGTACATGGCACGCACACAGACTGGTTTTCTTTTTACGGTGACTTCTACTGAACAGGAGGAGTTACTCAGAAGCAACACTTCTGAAAAAAAAAAAATCAGCTCAGGAACTAAATATGGATTTCAGGATTCTGATTCTCTAGGTCCCTCTTCCAGATGATCTCTTCCCAACTCATCCCTTTGTCTTATAAGGTGGTGCTGAGAAGTGGCGGCTCCATGTGATCAGCTGTGTTTATAGGATAAAAACCTTCCCCTTGCCCAGTAATCCCCTTGGTGCAGGCAAGGAGCATTCCAGAGTGCTGAGCAGCCTCCGCAGACGGGGTAAAGCCAGCACACACACACCTGCTAAACAAACATTCTCCCCAGCTTGCTTGGAACAGGCCAATTCTTCCCACACAATTGGGCCTGGAAACAGGAGCCTTCCCCACTCCATCGCCGCTGGGCCAAGGTGAGCTGGCCACTGGAAAGGAGTGCCCCACACAAGTGTTTTGCTGCACTGTTCCTAAAAATTAAGGTGGGTTTTGGCATGAAGGAAGTGGAGGAACTGCCTCATGACTCCCCCGAAAAAGGGAAACTCACAGGATTTTGGGCGAGGCATATCAGTTGCTTCTGGTGTTAAGGGCTCAAGCAAAATAATACTTTAAAATCATAATGTTATAGCGAGCAGAAAAGCTTTATTATGAATATTTTAAAATCTCTGCCTCAGATACGTCCTTGGAGCTGGAGCCATGCCACTAAGCACATGATGAATGAAAACTCTTTAAAACTCTCAGATAGGAAAACTCCCATTCTAATTGTTTCGGATCATCTGCATCCTGTGTTTGGTTACATGGGGTAATAGAGGCCATCTGTCTCCCTGCTTTCCAGTACATGGATTTCTATCTGTGTGCAGAGCTGTTTTCACTAACAGAGTGCACAGACCCTCCCAAATATGTGGTAAGAAAATGTGTGCACCCAGGAACAGCCAAACATTCTGACCTTACAAGCCACGCATCGAGTTCTTCATAGAGCTGTGAACCACAAGGTGCACATTTTGGTGTGTCGAGGAAACTGGGGACTCCAGGAATTAACAGGAAACACTTTCTGATCCCCTTTGCTCCCACCAGTCTGTGGGGGCACAGGTCTGGGCTGGGTCCCAGAGCAGCACCTGGCACTGTCTCCCCTGATGGGAAATGAGACATGGTCTGAATCCCTGTCCTTTTGCGTGGTTTTGTGGAATCTCCTCCGCAACCCACTCTCGTGGCCTGGCAGAGATGTGCACACAAGATCCCATCAGTGATGTGGGGGCCCTGTAAAGCAGAGTGTCTTGGGCCAAGGGAGGCTGGACAGAGCTGGAGACCCGGGGGGGAGAGGCCCACGTCAGGCACTTGATCTGTGCAAAAAGAGCATCAAGATGTCACCAGCCCTTAGGGTGCAAAGGTTTATTTCCGTTCAAGGAAAATCTGTGCTGTTCAGTGCATTTCCTCGTGGTTTCAGAGAGAAAAAGTGCAGTGAAATTTCCCTTTTCTTAAAACTCAGGTTATGTAAAGAAGAATTAAAATTAATCATCCAAGGGCTTGTCTGGCTGAGGGGCAAGGGCAGCATCAGGGGGGGAGGAGTGGTGAATCACCCCCTTCTTCCATCTCTGCAGGCACCACCTCAGGCTTCTCAGCTGAAAAAAAATGGCGAGGAAGTTACTGAGAATTGTAAATCAAGCACAGCAGGGATAAATAACTTTATGGTGCAGCTACATTAAGCTACAGCTCTCCCTTCTACGAATACACCTTTTGCTGAGATATTTCAACAGTAGACTTTAAAGTCAGCCAAGCAGTGCAGTACATTTCTTCACTCAGATTAAAAGCATTGTTTAAATTCTTGTGGCTAGACAATTTGTCTTGTCCTTAAAAAAAAAAAGAAGCCATTATTAAAAAGCAAAGCAGCACAAAGAAACTGGGATGCAGGACTCAGGACTTTTCAGCTCGCCTGCTGCAAATCAAGATCAGCCTTTTTACCTTTCCACAATCTTCCTCCCTTTGTTATTTGTGGTTACCATGAAATCTTATTCAAAGGCTCTCTCAGATGCTAGAATTAGATAATGTCTCTGGAAAAGGGTGTCACAGTCTGGATAAACATAGCCATGAATAAAATATTTTATGCAATGACACCTTTCAAACCAGCAAGGCTCCAGGGGGAAAAAAACCTATAAAAACACATATTTATTATTTAAGAAATAATAAGATGTTTCATATCATTGTATAAACATATATAATGTTTATATGAGATACAGGTGTATTTGCATCTCAGACTCAAACACTTTTTGGCCTGATACAAAGCAATCCTGTTCCAGAGGTGAACTGGAGCAGCAGGTGAGTGATGCATAACACTTGTGATGCCTTTTAGATAACAAGGAAGCAACACAAAGCTTTTCCTGAGAGGCGGGCCTTGCAAAAGATGTGCCACAACCTCCCCCAGGACTGCCAAGGACATCCATGATGGGATTTTTGTGGTGTCCAGTGGCATTTTTTGCCTCCCAGCCAAAGCACATCATGCCAGGCTCAGCAGAGGTGACTGCAGAGAACACCTGTGGTGGTTTAGGGCCTGTGATGTTTCTGTCTTACTTTGTGCTATCTGCCAGGGAAAGGACTGGTTAAAATAACAGGGGCTGGAGGAAAAACAGAACAGGGATGTTCACATTTATGTTGTCCAGTCTGGAGAAGAATAGGGCTGTTGCCCACCACCAAAAAGCCTGGTTATGTCAACATTAGCAACACATCTCCCATGACTGTGAACTTCAGGCAGGGGAGCAGGGGATAGGTAAAATTCAACAGACAGCAGATGTTAAGGTAAAAGAACACCTGAACAAAAAAAAAAAAAAAGGAAGAAGCCACGGGACCATCACTGCCAGCAGTGGTGTCTTTGCCATGAAACCCTGAACTCCATGTGTTCACCCACCCAGGCACTTCCCAGGATGTCCAAGAGAAAACATGATTTTCTTGATAGTAAATAGTTTACTCTCTCCATGTAAGGAACTCTTTTCCTGTAATTTGACATGGAAAGAAACTGTAATTTGGATTGCTGAGCTATTAACCTCCTTTCATCTGCAGGCTGTTTTAAGAAGGAGATCGACATGAACGACTCTGGCATCTAACAGGTCAGAACAAGCAGATACACCGATGCAGGCACAGAACTCATTTACTAGCATCAGTTGTATAAAATGCAGATCTTACTCGTGCAATTTTTCAGTCCCCACAGGTTCCAGCAACGTGCCTGTGCTCAGCAGGGCTTTGAGATCCAGCTGCAGCTTTGCAATTCCCGGTGCCACAATTAAAAAAAAAAAAA
>VYZQ01036628.1:13264-23667 GCA_013400655.1 Mystacornis crossleyi
CCAAAAAAAAAAAAAAAAAAAAAAAAGGAAGAAGCCACGGGACCATCACTGCCAGCAGTGGTGTCTTTGCCATGAAACCCTGAACTCCATGTGTTCACCCACCCAGGCACTTCCCAGGATGTCCAAGAGAAAACATGATTTTCTTGATAGTAAATAGTTTACTCTCTCCATGTAAGGAACTCTTTTCCTGTAATTTGACATGGAAAGAAACTGTAATTTGGATTGCTGAGCTATTAACCTCCTTTCATCTGCAGGCTGTTTTAAGAAGGAGATCGACATGAACGACTAAATTTTATTTATATTTACATATATATATATATATATACTCTGGCATCTAACAGGTCAGAACAAGCAGATACACCGATGCAGGCACAGAACTCATTTACTCGCATCAGGTGTATAAAATGCAGATCTTACTCGTGCAATTTTTCAGTCCCCACAGGTTCCAGCAACGTGCCTGTGCTCAGCAGGGCTTTGAGATCCAGCTGCAGCTTTGCAATTCCCGGTGCCACAATTAAAAAAAAAAAAATTAAAAAAAAATAAAAAAACCTTCTTCTCTTAGGGAACAATAATGAGATCAGCTGATAGTTGTGTGAAGGTGACTGTCTGATCAGCGTCTGAAAGTGAGGAAATGACAAAGCACCCAAGTTGTTCTGTTGTTCTCACAGAGCAAACCTTTGCGGTGAGTATGTTGGTTTGTTTTTCTCAAAAAAAAAAACCCGTCAAACTCAGGGTTTCATGCTAAGTGCAAATGAGCAGACTGCTCTGCCTTGCATATTTGTACATGAATCCAGCCCGGAGGGTGGGGGAGGGAGGCTACTGAAGGCATTGAAAAAAAAAAATTCGGTGCGTGGAAAGGAGCTTAATACATTCACAACGTTATTTAGCTCTAACAAAGAGCAGCAACCCCAGATGACCTTCTGGCTCCTGTCTCCACCCAAGTTCCTGGCCCCTGTTCAGCGTCCTGGCAGAAGTTGCAGACATCCGCCACACGATGCCAAGTAGCTGTTTTGTCTGTAGATATGTAATAGAGATTAGCCGAGTGCTGGGGGGAGCTGCTGCGCACACACCGGCACCTCCGAACGGGGAGCTGGTATCCCAGCCCCGCCAAAGAGCTTTGGAGAGCTCCCGGCCGGTGCCCCGGCCCTGCCCCAGCGCTCGGCGCCGGGCGGGAGCGGAGAGGCTCCGGCGCTGCGGCCCCCGCGGTTGCGCGCTGCCCTCCCGGCCGCTCCCGGCCCTTCCCCGCCAGGGAGGGCCCGGCGGGGCCGGGGACGGATGGAGTGCCCGCGACACCAGACCTGTGCGATGTGCCCCGCCAGGGATCACCGCTCCGCGCCGGTGGCAGAGCTGGCGCTCGAGTGGGGCCGGGAATGCAGCCCCGCGCACACGCCTTGTTAACACCTCCCGGCTGCGGCCGCTCCTTGAGCTGTGCCCCAAATGGAAACGCCTTTTGTTTTCCCGTAGTAGGCTTTAAAAGAAAAATCTCATTTTGACTTTAAATACTTTTCCCCCACCCCGCCTCCCTTTTTCCACCAGAGACAGGAAACTGTTCTTTCATGCGTTCAGAAATGCAAATTATGATTGGCAGAACATTACAGTGCAGAAAAAGAGCTTTTGAAAGAGGTCGTGGAGGAGCGATCAAGGCAGATTAAAGGTTAGGTCCTGCACGAGGCGAGCCAATCTCCCTGAGTCACACAACCCCTGCTCGGGAGCTTGTGTTTTTATCAAAGGACTGGACAGACCGGCAATTTCACTAACATAAAAAGTGGGAAGGGAAAATACTGGGCTCTCCCTTCTCCTTCTCCTTCTCCTTCTCCTTCTCCTCCTTTTCCACTTTTTCTTCTCCTTCTCCTCCTTTTTCACTTTTTCTTCTCCTTCTCCTCTTTCTCTCTTCTGTCTTCCTCCTCCTACCCCTTCTCTTCTTCCCCTTACCCTTCTTCATCTCCTCCTTCCCTTTCCCCTTCTCCTTCTCCTCCTCTGCCTCCTCCTCCTCATCATCCACTGCTGAGGACATGAAGACCCAGAAGACTCTGAAGAATTCATATTTTTTCCTCCCTCCAAAAAGGTCTCCACTACCCATAACTGGATACAATCCTGGCACGAGAAGTGGCTCTCTCTGGAGTGAACCAAAATCACTTGGCAGAAATCTTGTTTGTAATCATTTATGTTTTGTTCCTGTGACTAAACAAACAATATCTTAGGAGAAGAGGATAAAAATGAATAAAACACATTCAGCATTGGCTACTAATTTGCAATTGGAAAAGTGATAGGTGCCAAACTCACTTGCCTCTTCAGCCTAAAAGCGTGGGTAGCTCAAGGTCAGACTTAAGAATGGGGGAAGCTAAGATGCAGCAAGTGGGCAGAGCTGCTCTCCCTGTCCCCAGGCTCCTTGTTCTCCTCCTCTGAAGCAGGGTGGGATTCATCTGGCAGTGCAGTTTCATGTGGGAGGATGCTGTGTATGTAGGCTCCCTCTGGGAATAATTAACCAAGGTCAGCATTGCTGGATGCTTGGACAGGAAACCTTCAAGAAAAGCATAAGCACTACAAAAGTGGTTCTGGTAATCTTGTGGGGAACCATCCCTGAGTCGGAGATGAACCGAGCGCTTTCCACAGCAGAAAGGACCTTCATGGCACTACCATTCCTGGCGGTAGCTTTAACCTCGCACTGCACAACGTCTACACCACAAAACCCCAAGAGCAGCTCCAGGAAATTCTGCTGAGGTTTTGTGTGTGACCCACCCACCTTTGCCTGCCCTCTTCCCTGCCTCCCTCCTCTGTGCACTTGTGTTTGTTCAGGTGGGGGAGGGCAGCACAGCCATCCTCAGACACTCTGTTTCTGACCTCCAGGTACCCCAGCGGCTCCCCATCTGCTGTGCTGCCCCTCGGAACAGAGCAGGCTGGTCAAGCAGATCAGCCCCACGGCTTGGGCAGCTTTAGTGCGGGATCCTGGGTGCTGTCCAGGTGGGACAGAGCAGATTGCGACGTGATATGGTGTGATGTGATTGATGTGATGTGATGTGATGATGTGATTGATGTGGTGTGATGTGATTGATGTGATGTGATGTGATGTGATGTGATGTGATGTGATGTGATGTGATGTAATGTGATGTGATGATGTGAGCACACACAGCTCCATTTCTTTCTGCAGCCAGTCAGCACATGGGAGTACAAGCTGCTCACCTCACTCTGACTGCTTGCGAGAAACTTCCAGCCTGCCCCAAATAGCTCAGAAAAGACAGAAAATGGAGATTCCAACAAGCACACGCAAGTGCACTTGCCCCAGAAACTGGCTTTCGGCATTCTGAACCTTTGGTGAGCTGTAATCCTGCCTGCTCAGCCGTCCCTGCTGAACTGCTGTTTGGGGTAGATCCACCTCATGCCTCTCGTTGTACACCAGGACAGCAAGCACAGCCCCTGTGCTCTTGCCCAAGAGATAGCAGCATTTTGTGTTTTGGAGAAATGACCTGATGCAGTTTGTAAAATGCTTCTGAAAACTTTGAGAAGGAGGATGTCAATAAATTATTTCTATCCCACTGTAATAATTCCTCTCCTCATTTTCCCTCCAGTTTCCTCTACAATTGCAAATCCTTCTTCCTGTCCTCTTCTGAGCAGGGATTGCCTGATTTTTTTCCAGCTAATAATGAAAATAACAAATGCATTCTGGAGACTTGAAGAGAGCTGTGCTTGAGAGCACTGATATGCTGTGAGGATGAGAGGGTGAGGGAAGAGACCTTTGGCTGTGATGAGACCCAGATGTCCCATTCTGGATGTGTCCAGCAAAGTTGCTGTGTCAAGTCTCTGTTTAAATTTGGTCCCAGTGCACGAGCATATTTATTAGCATAACAAAGTAGCAATGGCCAAGGAAAGGAAAAAATGACTTGCCTAATGGAAATGAATTGTGCAGCATAACCTGGTGGTACGTAGGACTCTATCATGGTATTTAATGTCTCTCCCCACGCTGAAAGAGAGAGTCTTGACACAGGCGCCAGTAGGTCTGTGGAGCCATTGGTAGACAGCCAGGGCATACCATTTAATGGAAGGACATCATTAAATATGCCTTTATTTTTATTACTTTTTAATATTATTATGCAGCTGAAATAAATCACAAGTTGTTTTTAGTGGGATTCCGTCACAAGCCACAAAAGCACTGAGCTGGGGGGTTACTTCTCCATCTCCCTGTAAGCAACTTTCTGTACTCTCTGAAACGAGCACAACCTTCACATCAGGGTCAGCCCATGACCTTTTCCTCTTTCAGTATTTATTAAATGTATTATTAAATAAGTACAACTTGGACTCCCAGGATCCAGTTTGAGGCTTCTGCAGCCCCCATCCGCAGGCAAACACGAGTGGCAGAGCCCCCAGACCAAACTGGAGGAACAGGGGAGGTCTGGTGGAGACCAAGGGTGTTTCAGCTACCTTGCCTCGTTCCTGCATGGCTCCCACATCCCCTCCCAAATCAGAAAGGTGCAAAGGCGCTGCATGCTCACCTAATTAGTGCAACATCAGTGAACTGGAGGGGGTGTTTGGCTCATCCTTCCACAACCAGATGGGTAAAACATGAAGTCTTCAGGCATGCAGCAGAGAAGTTGAAAAGGAGGTGTAAAAACCTGTGCCTGAACCTTCACCAAACTGACTGCCCCAAGAACCCACTCCTTACATCCATACACCATCGAGGATGCAGCACTGTGGTTGGTTTAAAAAGGAGGGGCACCCAAGGCTCTTCCACACAGTCACACATTTTCTCAGCTCTTGTGCAAATAAGGACTTTGTGGTGCAAAAGATTTTACAGAAAACCTAAAAATGCCAGCAGGACATCGTTAGCCATTATGTGGTGATTTTAGCTTAACACATTTTGGTTTCACTCTGCTCCCAGTGCCCTCTGAAAGTGGCACTGCATGTGCAAGCTCTCCCTTGGACTCTTCTTTCTTTCTTTTCTTCATTTGCACATGGTCAGACTATTTCAGAGGAAGGAAGAATGGCAGACCCTGATTTAGAGAGTTCTGCTGAACTACTGGCATTATTTGTGTAAAACACTCATTAGTTCCTTCTCATCACCTTTAAGATGCCTTTTTTTTCAGGTAAATGTTAACAGGAGGTTTATCATTAACCACCTTTGGGTTTTTGTAAGAGTTTATATTATTCACATGAAGAGTGTGTGTTGCAAGATTCCTTTTTTCACTGTTTAGATACAAATTATTCACAGTTTGAGTTTTGTCGAATCTGAAGCCAGACTGATTTCAGTCTTCAGATAAGCTCCACCTCAAAAGGGAACCTCAAAAGGCTTCAGTTTGTCTAGTTAAGATACAAGTATCACCTGCTTGGATACCGAAATGTGTGCAGATCAATGAGATGAATTATTGTGCTTCAAGGACAAGAAGAAACATTAACAGTAGGATGTTGAATCTGAGGAGATCATTCAATTAAGAAAAAATCTTTATAGCCTGTTCTTTTCTGCAGCAAAGTTGTGTCTCAGTCGAGCCTATTCTTACTGTGGCAAGGAGCAGCAGGCGGGTGCAAAAGCAGATCTTATAACCTGATGAGCAAGCGTCAGGATGGAGGCAAATGAATGCTCTTACAAAATTTCAGCCCATACTTTGATACTCCCTGTGAAAAGCCCTTCTATTTGCAGCTGTAAACAAACTGGAAGAGCTCTGTTAGCTTGTACTCAAAGGCTGATCAATCTCTTGATTTCTACGGAGGTGACACCCCTGATGACTTCCATGTGTTTCTCTGTCCACAGCACATAGCTCGGGTTCACCATGCAGGTGTGAGCAGCAGCAGCAGCCACAGAGCGGACAGAACCTGCACACAGGATTTTCTTTCCAAATGAAAAGGGGTTGTGGAAGAGATATCCCTGAGCCATGTGTCACAGGGAGGCAGAAAACCTTCCCCAGGCCCAGTTGCTGAGGGGTTCTGCAGCAGATCTCCCAAATCCCTTTATCTGAGTGTGCTCCAGAGTGCCTCTCTAGGATGAGAACTCCTTCCACAGCCAGGAGTCCATGGAGGGGAGGGAGGAGAGCTGGAGTAGGGATGCAGCCACCCCATCAGCTCCCCACCACCAACACGTGAGAGAGCCTTCCAAAGGACAGGTCTCCAGAAAGAAATATCTAGCATTGCCTGCTTCACAATTAGTCCTTGACATCTTTTTAGGGAAAGGGAAGTTCCTTCTATATTTCTTGCTACCCTACTGTTCCTGCATCTGAGCTGAAGGAGTGTCTCCTTACCTTGTCTTCTTTATATCCCCCTCCTGTGCACACACACGCACAAGAAAACCCCACAAACACCCAGAGACAAACTTCTTATTTGCATTTGGGATGTGGGTTGCAGAGGTTGCTCTGTTCAAAAACCTAGAGGGACCTGTGCTCCCAGTCTGACTGCCTCTTCAGAGCACTAACTCCCCCCTCCTTCTTTTGCTATGTTTGCCAGTGGAAAAAATTAGCAAACCCTATTTACAAATATTTTTGCCTCTTGGCCCTCTGCCTAATGCTGTACTATTAAGGCTGTCGTTGTTCCACTAAACAATTGCAAATGTTTTTGCATGCATGCGTTGGCTTGCTTTTGAGTTCAGAAACTCTTATTCCACCAACGGCCACTGCCACCCTTTGCTTAATTCAAGGTGAAAGCCCTAGAATTCAAACTTGTCAGGAAATCTCCCCTCTATTACCCCACTAAAATATGCAACAATAAAATTCCTCCACTAAGCATTTTCCTGAAGTTTTTCTGTCCCAGCCCCTTCTTTCACAACAGTGTGCACCAAAGCCTTACACTTCCATCAGACACGGTCAAAGAGGCTGTAGCCAGTGAGTCCTCGGGGGAATTTGGGTACCCAGTTACAAAAACTGTCTTGGAGAACCTTTTTCTCAGCTGAATCCTGATCCCAGAAACAGGTAATCTCCATTTCTGTATTCCCAGAGTTCTCTGAGCAGGTTAGTGCCTCCTCCACTTTTCCCAGAGCTTCCTGACCTAGTAACCATTCTCAGGGTATATTTTCAGGATTCTCCTCCCTCCAAAAGGCCGTGGTGGCCAACACTTTCTTTTAAAGTACAGACTGAAGTAGTAGTCCATGTTCACTTTCTTTTATCTTTACCCACCGCCCCATCCCCAAAATTTCACAGATGCTGATTCACTCTTTTTCACCTCTGTGCAAGTAAATTCATGCTTCTGTGTATGGTGTTTGGTCCCAAATGTGAGGGGGATGCAGTTTACCAGCATTTCAACAGCAGCTGAAGCAGCCAGTGATAAATGGATGCTGAAGAGCGGTCAAAGAAAGCAAGCTTCATATCTGTAATTGCAAATGGTAGCATGGGAAATGTGATTTTGAAACAACAGAAGAAAGATTTATGTCTCTAATGAAAACAGCTCCAATGTCAGACTCAGCACAACTTCCCAGACAAGATAAAAACACAAGAATTATCTCCAGAAATTACTCAGTGAAAGATTCTGAATAACAAATGCAGTTGAGAAAATTGCTTGGGCAGTTTGCAAATAGGAAATAAAGGAGGACATAACAGATTCATTACTCACTATGATTTATGCATCTATCTTTGCTAGCACTACAAGACAGTAAATTAAAGCACAGTCAAGTGTTCTTCCACACTGTTTGGTCAGTGAACTTCCATCCTGGTCTGCGGCACTGCTGGTTTTAGACCAGTCCTGCCCAGCTCGACAGTGTTTCTGGGATCATGGAGTACCAACACTCCATCTGCAGAGTCTGATCTGTAGAGTCTTCAGGAGGAGCATTTCAGCCACTGATTTTTGTCTTTGCAGCTGAAAACTGAAGGTCTGGGAGACATAACTGCAGGCACATAAATCTTGTCTGCATAGCCTCACCTAGATAGGGACGAGAAGGATGACAAAAATTGTTGCCTGGGTGTAAATACATCTGAAGGTTGCAACATGAACGATTATTCCAGATTCTCCCCATGCTGGGCATGTCCTAAGTGCCCATTTACAGAATGCCCATGCTGGGACAGGCTGTGAGGAGAAAATTTGGAGACAGAGCCACGAGGACTATTGAATATCTTGGCCTTGACCATCCTGTCCATGTGTTCCAACTCTGCTCCAGGACTGTGTCTTTAACTAATTAGTGGCAACTTAAGACAGAAGTTTGTGATATTTAGATTCATATTAAGAAAATTTATGATGTTGCAAGAGTCAGAAATTGGGCAGGGTTTAAGTATTGCTTCAGAGTCACAGGAACACACAGGCACCCAGAGCCTCTTCCTGTTGCATTTCCAGATTGTGCCACAAATCCCTAAGGTTACAAGGATGGAGAACACTTTTCATGCAAAATCTGCTTCACTCTTGCATATCTTTGACATTGCATATGTCAAAGAAACGCAGTTATCCTTAGCAGGGATTAGCACAAACCTTTTTTCGCAGCTAACTCTCCTAGCCTGGCCTGAGTTGCCCTGCTGTGACCGAGCGTCCCTCAGTAATGACAAGGAAGCAGCCGGACACCCACTTTCCCAGCTCATCCTGGGTGCTGCCAGACCCTGCAGGCATCTTGGGCCAAGTCTCTGTCGTGCCTAAGAAATGGAATTCAGCCTTCCTGGTGACCTAACCATGGCATCCCCACAAACGAGGTGTGCCCACGGGCACTAAAGCCAGCCAGCCAGCCCATTTCTTTCTTTGCTAAATGACGTCATTGTCCTAGCTGGAAATGAAGGCGACTTAATGCCTTAGGACCTGGGTAAAGCTCTGTAACCTCGCTGCAGCCCCATTCAAGCACTGTGCCCAACCCACTGGGGCAAAGAGGTCTGTCCTGGGGATGGTTCAGTCCAATACATTGTTAAATATCCGCAGTTGCTGAGGACATTCTGGCAGTGAGCCCCTACTCCGCCCTTGCTGCCTCCTCACACCTCCTGCACTCAAGCTGTGCTCCACTTCAGGTCTCCCTTCCCAAATCCCTCAAGGTTACAACCCAGAAGGGAGCATCCCACCTTCCCCAGAACCAGCATCCTTTACCTTGCATGAAGAATGTGCATCATCCGTGTGTTTTGAGGCTGAGGCAGAGCCCAGAGCCTGGAACCAGGCTGGGGGCTGTGAGCTGGTGGTGTGCAGAAGCAAGGCAAGGACAGACAGGCACACCAGCAGCATGTCTAAGGTGCAAATCAATGCTGTTTTAAAAACATCTTTCTCATCCCCCACGGAAATGCTGTGTCCAAGGATCCTCTGCAGTCCTTTACAACAGCCTTGGATCCCATCACCGCAACCCTCCACAGCACTCGCTTTGAGTGACCCCAAGACCTTTCATCACTTAAGAAACAGAATCTGAGATTTTTGAAGTAAATGACATTAATTAATTTCCTCTGTAGGAGAGGAATGGGTGAAGCCTTCACAAAGCTTAATTACTGGTCTGGAGCTTCAGGACTTCACTGCCAACCTTTCACACCACTTTTTGTCAGGTCTAATCAATCCCAACCCTCCATTAAACTCCACACACACACATCATGTAGAGTCCAAAATGACAGACTGTCTTTCAGTCTAACTCTTTGAGAACAATTTTAAAAGATTTTTTTTTCTCCTCCAGAGGAGGAAAAAAATACAGATCATGCATGCACGAACCTCCACCATCAGCTATCAGCTGGCTGAGGAATGGGGTGATCTCACAATGCACCCTTGCAGCCGCAGCTCAGGTGATACAGCTCAGCATTAAAGCAGAACTGTAGAGTGCTGTCTGTACTTGAGCATATAAAACACTCCGCACCAAATGCAGCTCAAAAACAGGTAAACCAAAATGAAAAGGGTGCAAACGACCATGAGCAAAGCAGTAAATTAGCTGGTTCAGGACTCCTTTCTCAGCATTACTGCAATGTGGATGCTGAAACAAAACGAGTGTATTGAATTAGTGCAAGTGGAAAATTGGTTCTTTGACCAAAAAGAAGGAAAAAAACAAAACAAAACAAAACAAAAACAAAAACAAAACATACAAACAAAAAAAAATGGGGGAAGGAGGGAGCTGTGGGAGCTGTGTGGGCAAGATTCTTTAAATAATCATTGGGGGTTTTTTCCTTAATTGGAGAGTTGGAAAAATAAACTAAGAGTTTGGCAAATTTTCGTCAAAACATTTCAATAGCCAAAGCCTAATTCTGGCTTCAGTTCACTCTACCAATGACGATACCCTCTGAAAAATGTCAATAATATGAGAAAAAGTTATTGTTGTTTTCATTTTCCACTAAAAAGTCTCATCTTCAGTGCAATTCTCATTTCAGTCTGTTCTGGTCACAAGCTGGATGGGTAGATATTTACTCCCTCAGATGTCTCCTCTCCACTAAAATCTGTCTTGGGAAGGAAGAATAAGACAAGGAAGTGAGACGATAAAGGAGTCACAATGAGGGGTAGAACAGAAGAAAAGAGGATGAAAGTACTCAGCAAAATGACACAGAGAGAGAACAGGAAGG
>VYZQ01036630.1:0-36981 GCA_013400655.1 Mystacornis crossleyi
TTGCGCAGGTAAAAAAAGTGACTGAGCAATCAACAGGGTATTTATTTTTACATCAAGCACACTGATCTATGAACTTTGGGTATTATTTTAAACTTTGATGTTATTTTAGAGCCGATTAAGCTATTTGAGTATTAAGTTGCAATTTGGAAATGGCTTTAGGCTTTGTGCTAAGTCAGTGCTTGATGGCTTGCTATATTTTTTGCTAAATTAATTCAGTCAGGAAAGAGGCAAATTGTATCTCTGTAAGGAAAGGTCTTCCCTCAGGTGCCATATCAAGGACAGCAACGAATATCCTGACTCTTAGCCAATAGCCAATCTCAAAATAAACATTGTTAGGATTTCATGCAACAGCTGTATCTCTGCCTTATACTAGAAGCATGCCAAACAGCACATTTGCAACTCTTTGTGGCAAGAATAATCCCTTTCAAAGCAACATTTGACCCCTCCCTTTTATCATATTGAACCTCCAGCTATGTGTCCTGATGCCTGCATTGTAATCATTCAAGTTTCAAACTTAGTAGCGCAGACTTAGAAACACTGAATTACCACAGCTCCACGCTGACAAGTCTTCAGTGCTATACAAGCAGTACCACAGACTGCTGGAGTCAGAAATTGAGCTCTCCCTAGGGTGATTTATTCCATTTTTGCCTCATAAGCCACCTCCTGCAGCACCTGATCCCAGCCCTGATCCACAGACCACACTTTCTCTCCAGTCTAGCAATTTCTCTACTCCCCTACCGGCTTCTAAAAGGCAACTCTGGACCTTTTTTATCTAACGGGGATGGAGGAATGCATTTATGTGAAGAAATTTACAGAGAGCAACAAGATAAAATTGTTATTCTTATGGGCCGTTCACTCTTCCATGTGTAAAGGAGTGAGTTCTGCATACAACACATTATATGCCTCGAAAGAAATCAGTGGGGAAAAGGGAAGAACTGGATTGCACCACAGTGCTGACAGGGTGTTAAACTTCCAGCTGCTTGCCCATCTTGCTGAGGGCATCGCTGACTATGTCCAGCTCGTGGCGCAGCTCGTTCACCACGCTGGCGATGCTTTTCGTGTCTTTCAGGACCTGCACACTCTGAGTGTAGGGATTGTACTTCACCCCAAAGGGGCGCTTGATGGTTTTTGCAAACTCTCTATTGAGGTAAAAAAAAAAAGAAAAAAGAGTGTGTTATAACCAAAAGAGGGTGTTATAAACAAGACATAAACCACATACGCATTCTCCGTATGCAGCCAGTATCAATAACCACTTTTCTAAACTATTTAAACATAGTCCTAATTGTTATATATCTCCCACCCAGTACGTGGAAGACCAAGAAAATAGGAGCCAAAATTCCAATGCTGTGAAAAATAGTTACAAAACTGTGATAAGAATAAAAGGATTTGGTGCTGCTACAGAGAGATGTTTAAAATCAAATCTGCTTTCATAAAAAGGTGTGGAGGGGGATCTGTACCTCATCTTTTCCTTAGCTTCTTCAAAACTTTCAGAAACAAAGTAAACCTCCTGGAAAGTTGTAATGAGACATTCTTGCTTGCAGGTGACCTTTGGATCAAAAGGCTTGACTTTGGCACTGTCAGAGAGTGAGTGCTGGTAACGCGTTATCATGGGTCGGAGGAACATCACGATCCAAAGAATTCAGGAGGAAGGTGACATGCATTAAAGTGAATAAAAAGGATTAAGTGAAATTATTTTAATGCACTGCATCTTAAAATTTTTCTCTGCAGATGAACAGTGATTAAAGCCTAACAAACTGAATTGTTCTGAGCAGTCATATTCTGCCAGTCTGGGTGAGAAAAGGGATTCCACAGACAGGAGGCTCATGTATAAACAGAAGCAATATTTTCAGAATCTGGTTAAACGAACAAAGCTTTAATCTGGAAATAGTTACTTGGACTATAACATCAAGAAATTATACTTCATAAAAAGCAGGGCAAAACAGTGGCAATAATAATGAGGTACAAAGAAAAGAGGCAAACGAGCAGTAGCCATCCTTACCTTGAGCTCACTAATCGAAGAGAGCAAGCCAGCCCCATAAACTCGTAGCTGTCCCTCTTGCTTGCACAAGCCAAACTCTACCGTGAAGAAGTAGCACTGAAACAGAGAAGGAAGTAAAACAATTCAGCCTTCATCAAAGATGTTGTGGTGAACTATATGCGAGCATTTCTATTTGAAGGTAGCATCAAATAGTTGCAAATATCAGATAGTCATCACTCAGTTATCCTCAGATATTTAGAGAGGAGGAAAGCCAGAATGGAAGAGTGAAGAACCACAGGATTGCATGTTTCTCATAAGAAAGGTGGATGTTATAGATCACCCAGCTGGGCTGGAAGATGCTAATGTCAGTGGGAACATTGAGGTGTAAATCTGTTTTGAGAAATACTGATATGAAACCACAGCCTCAGCTTAAAAGAAACACTGGATAGAGAGGATCTCTGAGTGAGTGGGAGCAGCCCACTACAGTTTGTTTCTCATTTGCTTAGTGTGCTGTACAATTAAAACGTTCAGTTCATTGGATTCCAGGATTTCTGCAGCTATACGGGAAGGAACAATATTTTCATAGATGGCTTTGTTCTGCTCCCACTGAAGGTAGTACTAGTTTTACCACTTACCCATGAAGTGGGAAATTTTAAAAGTCAGCAAACTAGTTCTTGCATAACTGACGCAAATTACTGTTCGCCTAAATTTACTTTTAATCTTAAAATACTTTTGCCGAGGCATCCAGAGACTGATATCCAGAAAATTAGTCTAGTTTATATTAGTTTAATTTCTTGACCGAAAAGTATCTAATGCTGGCAGTCACCACATTCAATACCATATCATTTCAATTCATTCTACACATTAAAGAAATAGAATACTTTCAAATCATTGAATCATGTTCCCAGAAGTAAGAAGACTTTGAAAGAAATAGACCATAAAATTTCAGTCTGCAAGAAGTAATCTACCACCAGAAGTTGAACCATTACTTGACACTAGAGGGAAGAAAAATACCAGCCATATCAACCTTAAAGTGGGGTTTTTTCCTAGCATGGAAAATTTTTACAAGCTTTAAAATCCAGGGACCAGTGAAACACACAGATCTAGCAGCTGGTGTGGCTAATGTTGACATGAAGCTCCAAATTGATTCGATGGCGTGGGATCAGCCTAGTAGAGCACAAAGCTCTTGATGGAATCCCCAGGCATTCAAACACTCACTGTTGCCAGTTTTTGGACAGCTTCATCTGATGCCCCAAGTGATGCAAGACCAATTTCCTGGGAGAACTGAGCAAAACTGGGTTCAGCCAAAAGAGGGACATGGCCTAGGAGCTCATGGCAGGTATCACTGGAAAAAGAAACAAAACAAAAAATCTCATGGTTTGTCTTTGTGGCAAAGTGAAAAAGCAGCACCTCTGAACAGATACTATGCCTTGCATTAAACTTTAATCTCCAAAAGACAGAAAAGTGTCACTCATTTATCTGAAAGCAACTGAGCAGGTCATACCAACCCTATATAAAGTGCATAAAATCAGATTTTCAAATGAAGTTGCCTAAAATAAAGATCTGAGCTCCCCCATTTGTGAGGCAACTGGATACTAAACTGACTGCACATAGTGACATTAGTAAGAAATCTCCAATAACATGTTGTGTTTTTGAAAATCCTGCCCTTATGACGGTGACACTTCAGCATGCTGTAACTTCATTACATTCAGCGTGAAGGCTGAGTCTTCAGCACCTTAAAAATAAGTTTCATGCTGATGTTCTTGAACAGCTTTTAAGTAACTTGGCTCTGGGCCAAGCAAGATCCAAAACTTTCAAATTCTACCGCAAGATTAAATGACTCACGGCTCTGGTGTATAGAGAGGGTCCGAGCTGTGTCTGACATATTGAGTGCAGTGAAAAACTCGGAATGCTAATCCTGCCAAGAAGTCTCTGGGTGACAAATATCCAGCAACGGGGCGAATGGTGAAGCCTGTACGCTCTGAAAATGACCAGAGAAACTGTACATTAGTTTAGCATAGGAGGCACAACGTTGTCAGCTTTCCTGCTGGAACTGAGGCGACAGCCACAGCGCTACCTTGACTCAAAACCGCATGGCAAAATGAGGCACATTTAGAAAAATTTGGCATAGGCTTGAGAATGAGCAACATTTTTAAAAATGGCCCCACCTCTGTGCCAATGGATTTCCTAGGATTCCATGCCTAGAGTCAACAATATAGCCAGGTATCTCCTTAGCCAACCCTAACAATCTTTTCAGACACTGCCCCTCAAATGTCACTGTATGCATTGAAAACACAACACATTAAAACACGGATGGCCAAAAGGCCTCCTAAAGGACCGGAATGAATACAAGTCACCAAGGATGTCTCCTTGTGCCCACAAAATAGTGGGATTTGCAGTGGACCTCGGTTTATTTTGAAAATTAGAAAATTTTGGAAAACCAGCACATTACCTTTCAGGAAGCGGGACACATCTTCTAGCTGGGGGATGTTGTCTTCCCTGTACCCACAGTGTTTGGTGAGCAAGGGGAGGTTTTTAAGGTACTCTCTGCAGGCATAAGTTGGGTAAAGATTGTTAAGCTCTCGGTACACAGTCCCCCAAGTCTTGATCTCCTCCTCAGTGAATTCAATCTTGGGAATTGGGTCACCACTGCAAGGAGGAGAGGAAAAAAGGACATTCCTTAATAAATGGCTAGTAAGAGGTCACTAATTTACCTACTATTACTATTTAACACCTGTATGACTGTGACACCTGGCATTAGACACTGTCAAATACACAGTGAGATCTGGTCTATGTCCTGGAAAGCTTTTAGTCTAAGGACTTGCCTTCTTTTTCACTTTAACCAGTTGTCAGGAATCTTTGCATTGAGCTCACTTAAAACTTTGTTTCTGTAAACAGTTTTAATTGTTTAATGCCAAGAGTAAGGTTTAAAATACCTGTGTAATCTCTTCGCAGCTTCAGGAGCTGATAACACATCCTTTTCCCTGTTGGATTTCTAAGTCTGCAGTTATTTTCCATTACCCTTTTAATTTGGTTTAGGAAAAGAGAATTCCCTAAATTAACAACATGTTGCGTGACAGCAGCTAAATATACACATCAGGTAAAAATCATACCTCTGTGCAGAGGAGACAAGTGCCTGTCTGAGCATATTAATTTTAGTCTCTCTTTTCTATTTAGTCCTCAGGGCCTTGAATAAAGTGGATTATGGCAAGGGCGGTGTTACACTGCATTTCCACTGCCAACTAAGGAACTGGCATGGAAAATGCTTTCCCAAGGGAATCTCTGTCAACAACATATTAACAGTAATCAGCTTGGGACTGCAGTAACCAGTTGCATTAAACACACAGTACATAGGAACTCTAAATACAGACCTTTTCTAGGTCCTTTTCATTTGAGGAACTTGACACTTAAATTCAATCAGGCCACATGAGAATCACGCTTAGAAAGAATTTACAGCACTGAGTTACAAAACTCTTACTGCTTTAAGAACTCCACACCACCACCCCCACCACCACCACCAAGCATCTCCAAAGACAGAAGCTCTTAGAATTTCTTTTCACAGAAAACTTCTTATCTACACATCACACATGCTAGTTTTAACCAGGAAAGAAAATTCAAGTATTAACATTTGCCCAGAAGGTTTACTCTCAGTGGTCACTGGGCTATATATTGGGATTTGCCTCCCCTCCCTCTCCTTTGCAGAGCAGCTGGCCAAACCACATGGCCTCAGACTGACCAGAGCTGCCTCGATCCACCTTCTCACCTTGCCTTACATCTCCCTTCCTTTCACCTCCTTGGCTCTAATTCCTGAGCTGAATATGCATGTCTCAGCCTGATCTGAGCCCAGGAAGGTGAGCTCTTCACAGTCCACTCTGCTATCATTTCAAAGCACCCAGAAGGCTTATTCTGGAAGAATTCAAGCTTACTGTTTATAGTTCATAGCCAGGTCTGCAAAATACTTCCGCCTCTTGCGATAGACATTGTCTTTGAAACCCTGGTGGGGAGAAAGAGAACACAGTTCAATGAGTTTCCTAGCCGTAATAAATAAATCAATTTAAAACAGGACACTTCACATTTCTTCAGTTGGGGAATATAGAAGTATGACGTGTAAGAATGAAAGAGGAGGGCAGGAAACTCATAGCTGTAGTTTGAAATGTTTAATAGATGGGAACTGAGCAAATACCCTGAAGCAGGACTCAGCTGGTTTATGCATGCAACTATATATTCTGTAGACAAGGATTCATTTTAGTCATATCTGTATTTATACAAAGTCTGTTACTGGCTTGATTATTCTAAATTACAGAATAAATTGCCCATTTGCACTTCCCAAATACCAGTTTGGTTTCTCCAGTAAGGAAGAAAGAAAGAAGAGGGGGAAAGCCTACCTCAAAACAGCTTTTTTTATCCAGTTTTTTTAATTTATATGCAACCACGCAGGGCCCAGACCTGGAGTTCTCACACAAGTGTGCCTTGCAGAAAGGCATGAAAGCTTAATTCAGTCACAGTCTTGCTTGAACTAAGAAAGACACATGAAATCCCCAAGAGAAGGTGCTCAGACCCCCAGAGGCGCCATTGAGGGGGAGGAGAGGGAGGAGGAAAAGCCGCTATTTTTTAAAGCCAGCTCCACAAAGGATGTTTCCAACTATGGATTGGGTGTAGGGAGGGAAAAGTACTTACGGGATGGTCGGCATCCAAGTCAGACCCGTACATCAGCACCCGGTTTGCACACTTATCCAAATCTGAGATCTTCTTCGGAAACCAGGGAACGTTCTCCATGTCTAGGGAAGGCATGGAATCCACAAGGTTATTAATAACGCCGAGCACGCCGAGGGAGGAAACGCTACTTATGGTGGTTACAGCTCAATCTATAAATTAAAGGGGCACGAATAAGACAAGGGAGTCCTCTGCCTATCTGGCACCAGCCTCCAGCTCACACTTCCTCCTCGGTCACTGCCACAGTCTGCCTGCAGAGCGCAGCCAGCCCCACAGCCTCCGGGAAGGAAACAGTTAACATGGCTTTCTCTGGCCCTTTGCTGTTGTTGGAGTAGCATCCAGAGGATCCCAGGGAGACAAGGTGTCCCTGCGTACAGCTGCTGGGAATCTTGTAGGGCACAAAGGATGCAAAGGAGAAGAGAAGCGATTGGCCTGTGGTCCCTGGGCAGAGTGGGAGCAGGTTAGAGTCCTCCTATCCTGCTTTACTGACCGTGGGAAATGGATGTGTCTCCATGGGTACGTACCTGGGAAGCATCCAGCTTTGCCTTGAAGGGTTTGGGGGGAAGAGGAACAGGAGGCCCAGCAGCCTGAGAGAGGTGCATCATTACAGTTTTACTACCAACCACTTTGGGGTTATTTTTAGCCCAAGAGGGTTTTTTGCCAAGCTCTTGGCAGAGCAGTTAATACACTGTTTTTCTGCCTCAATGCTCTTCAGTTTACTTAAAAAGGTCAGGAGACTGTTTAGATTGAATTTCCCCTTACTTAGGGCTAAAGTAAGCCATTTTATCCAAGAACTCCAGATATCTCCTTCCCAAGCACAATGACTGAGAAACACATGGCACCATCTTCCTGCTGCGCTGAACTTTGGGCATCTCTTTAATTAGAGGTAAAGGTAAACAGGATGGGTAGTATCTAAAGGTAGAAGGGACCTCTTTCATGCTAATATAAGCAGCCAGTTATGATTAAAAATGGGTAAAAAAGATAATGAAATCAAGAACTGTATGAGGAAATCGCTGAATCCATCTTCCACTCTCCCTAACATCTGACCTAAGCTGGCATCTGTCAGTATTACATCTCTGCCATGGTGGGGTACTCGAGCCCTGCACCCAGACTTTTCCTACAGGCCAGCCTGCTTTGACCTGCCCAGATGCAGGACTCCCACTGGTGCCAGCTGGGCTCTGCTGGGAAGGGACAGGAGCAGAGACAGCAGACACAAACTTTGCAGCGGCCTGACACAGCCTGAACTCCCAGGTGACACAGCCCTGCTCATGTCAGCCGGACTACACTCACACGTAACACAGAAACAGGTACCTGCTAGCAGGTGACTGGAAACACTACACAAATGCAGGTGTGGACAACCATAAAAAGATTTCCAACCAACACATTCGGAAGTGCATTTTTACCAGAACTGCCTTTTGTACCTACCATCTTCCAGGACATTGAAATGCTCCGCTGGGCTCACAGAGACAACGTTGACGTGGGATTTCAGGAGCTGGAAGATCTCGTTCAGTTGTTCCCTGTTACTGTCACAGTCCACAAAGATCTCAAACTCAGAATTTCGTCTCTTGGACTTCCGTGACTCAATGTGTACCAGATTTACATGCTTCTCCTGTTTGGTAAGAAGTAATGATCTCAAAGAGACAGACTAAAACAATTGACTGAAAATTAAAATAGTTTTTCAAACACCTATTCTACTGCCATGAACTATTCACCACCTCTATGAAGCCATTTTAGTTAATTGGATCTCTTGATAGCAGTTTGCTTATTGGAGGGGAGAAAAGGTTTGATTTTCTATTCAGAAGAAAGTGAAAGTGAACCTCTGTTCTTTCAGTTTTATTTACATTCAGGAAGAACATAAAGACACAGTCAGGAGGTTTAAATTCATAGACCTTTTTCTTTCATCCTTCCCATAGGAAGCTGATTAGCAAAAATCATCAAAATGCCAACCAAGTCACCATATAATTATCTCACAAGCCTGGAAATGATTTAAAATCAGTAGTTTTCAGGGCATTAGTTTCACTTCTCCTTAATCTGAAAAATTACTTAATCATGTGTTTTATGTTAGGAACATTGAGAAACCCGAGGCTAAAACACGCAGGGCCACGCACCAGAGCACAGTGGCTCTGCACATGTTCCTCACACCATACCTGTCCAGCAGCTGTGCAATTGCAGCTCCTCTGTCACCTTCAGTCTGGCTGGGCAGTGTGACAAGGGCACTGCACTCAACACAGAACAGGCTGACACCCCAAGTGTCCACCTGCCGTCAGCAGGGGCTTCAGACCACCTGTTATTCCCAGCAAAAACATCGAGTGCCAGTCCTCTTGTCATGAGGGGAAAAGAAAAACCTCTCTCAGGGTTTAGTCAGTGCAGGTAAGATTTTTAGCCAACCGTCATCTAAATTCTGAGGCATAAATTTTCCTTCATGGGTAATTTTGGGTGCAAAGTGGGAGCCAGGTTAAGAATCACATCCTTAGAAAATGAATGTAGTTAATTTAGTGTGTTCCAAAACTACCCTTACAATTTAAAAGCACAGAGCTGCTGTAGCAATATGGTTATAACACACATACCTGAAAGAGTTTTAATGCTTTTACAAGTCCTCCAACTTCATTCTTCAAGGAAAAAATGATGGCTGTCCTTCCTCTTTCAGATGCATGGCCTTCATTCTCTTTATTATCGTCAATCATCATGTAAACTGACTTATTTAACTAGATGCAAACAAACAAACAAAAATTGTTGGAATGGATAGCAGTGCAAAAAAAAGTGTAACTTTTCACATTTCAGGTTGTCTTGGGGTAATGCCATGGTAAAGACACGCGTGCTTTGACTGATCAACCAACAAAAGGACAATTACGAAGTAAATCATTGCACAGTAACAGGAATAAAGTTAAGCAAACATAGAATCTGTGAGAGATTGAAATACCACGGTATCTTTCTTTTAATTGAATGATTTGAGGGACATCTTTTGTTATTCCCTAGGATGCAGAAAATGTTTTTGATGTATAGTTTATACTTAGCGTTGTTCCTGGGAGGAAGGGGAGCAGTAAGATGTCAGCAGAAATAGTACATGGAACAAAACACTTGTTAGCAAGTTCAGTGAACACTGGCAAAGGGAATAATCCAAATCCCGCAGGACACAGGTAGGAAAAGATGAATCAGGATTCAGTAGATCAGAACTGAAAAATCACTGCCTTTCTCTCATTACATAACTGTAAAACATGGTTTTCATGGGGCAAGGAGACAAATCTAAGGGGGTAAAATGTTTTGCTGATCAGAATCTCCTGGCTGTAGAGACAGTCCCTCTCTGATCAACCACAGCCAAGCTGCTCCACCTGCCGTGTCCCCTAATTCGTATGTCAAACCCTTGGCATAATCACCCAAATCACACATTGAAAATTCAGACACCCCACACTGCCAGGCCGTGTGGTTTTGTACCTTACTGGTGATCACACTCCTCACTGTGTGGAAATCAGCAGCTATCACAGACCATATTCTTAGCTACATGTAGCCAGGCCATAAATAGAGATGATACTGAAACAGTAAAGAATGGGGAAAATGCAAAGTAAAGAAAAAACACAAGGCTTATAAGCAGAGGCTGTCCCTCATATATCTTCAAACCTTGCAAAAAATAAAGAATAAAAATCAAAGTTTCTGAATGAGTCAGCGAGAAAGAGGAGAGGAACAATGAAGGCACATTATTGCTATTTGGAATCATGTTTTGATCTGACGCAGCTTTTAAAGATATCACTATCTTGAGACATTTTCAGAAATCGAAAGAGCAAAACAAAAATGCAGTCAAAATGCACCAGTTGCATTGATTCCCTTATACAGTCTCTCCAACTTTAACCTTTTTAAAACAGGTAATGCTGAACAGCTAAATATTTCTACCTACAGTTGAGAAGATTGAAAATAAAAAACAGCTTTTACCTATCTTTTATCAAAATATTCTCATTCACCATTCAGATTAAGAAGGTAAATCTGCCTCACAAAATAATTACATTACTTTAATTTTAGATTGAGTGATTTACAATGAGGCAGATACTTGATGCAGCTCTAAGGTTTCAAGCAGGCTACTAGGCATGAGCTCTTTGGGATTCCAAAGCTGTGTCCTATGGAAAAGGTCCAAGCCCACTGATGCTAATGAAAATATTTAGATTTCTGACCGGGTTCCCACTTCTAATGAGTTGCCAGGTTATGATGAGCCTGGACAGCAGCGTCAGACCATCACACCAAAGTCACTGATCCCCACCAGCTTGAGACCAGACATCAAATTCTCTGCTGAAAGCGTGTGGCAAGCCCAGTCCAGGTTCAGCTGAGCAGCCTGCAGGTTTCCCAGCTCACTTCAACGTCAGGTCACGATTACAAGAGCCAGGAACAGGCCCTGAGCAAAGGTACTTCAAGCAGAAAAGGAAAAGCTACGAGCGCCACGATTACACTCAGGTGATTGGTTATTTTCTCAAGTGCAGAGAGGCCATTTGTGTGAGCCAAATCCTGCTCAGATGATGCTGCTGTAGGAGAAGCTGTGTGCAAAGGAGTCTCCATTACAAGTAGAGTTAGGTGGTGGTCTTTGAAGGCAATAAATATAGGGCTGGTTTATATAACTGGCTAATATGCAGCATGTTGGCTTGACTCCATCTTTAGGATTGTTGACTTCAGCCCGGATCAGCCTTGATGAGATTTGGCACAGTTGCCTGCAATGTTATGAGGTGCAGAGCTGGGACAGACTACCTGCACCGCAAACTGACATTCTCCTTTCGTATTTTGCTGCTGCAACTTGCACTGTGTCTAGGATCAGGCGACAACATCTATAAAGGTATGCGTTTAAGAGATCAACGAAGAAAATATAACAAAACACAGAATGTTCTTATATTAAGTTCTAGAAATGACCTCTAACTTGGGAATTAGAAGTTGGGCAAGAGAAGTTGAGATGCTTACAATGCCAAATGCACACCGTTTACATGTTTAACCCTACACCAAAGCTAATCTTTTGCTTTCATTAAAAAATGAGCTGAAGACAGTAATGCAGCAACCATTTGGGCGCAAGGCAACAGGAGAAAATGGTAATGCAGAAACAATTCTTCTCCTCCAGTGGCTGCACTTCACTTATATTTTATTCTCTATCAGTAACTCAGCAACCCAGCTCTAATAAAATCTGACACTCTTCCTTTGCATGGTAACACATTTGAGCTTTTTTGAGGGTGAAGGGGAAACTAATATTGCATTGATGTTTTTTATTAATGATGCAAATCATTAACTGATTTTCCACCAACCTGACTCAGTCTTGATGAAAATACACAAACATAGAGGTATTCTAAAGCCTTTATTTAGATAGATCATCAGGTGCTGTCGGTTAAAGATTGCAATTTTTGGGACCCATAGCAATTTTCTTCCCTTTCTCATTCTCCCCAAAGGTTATTCACTGAGAGATATTTGTGGGTGCATATTTTGTGCTTTGTTTACATTAATGGATAACCAGGATTTAAAATTATCCAAACATATTTGTCTAAAAAACATTACATTTTAGAGCCATAAATTGAAAAGGAAAAAATATTTTCAAAAGGTTTGATACTGATTGACATTAATCATGATTAATAAAAAATGTCAATGGACGTTTTATAATCTCTTCCCTTTAAGTAGCTGCTTACTTTGCCACTGTCCTTTTGACACACTAGAGGGAAGGGTGAAGACATGATGTTAGGAGTGACCACAACTAGATATCACATTATATTTTCCAGCCACACCAAAGTTCTTCCTAAGATTTAGCTCTTAGACACCAAACCAAAAGCTGTGCTGAGCAGCTTACTTGGCTTCCAAGTATCTGAGGGACATGGCAAAGCAATATTTTTGTGAAACTTTACTCCATTACTGTCAGCATTCTTGTCTTCACAAGGAATTTTACAGACTTTATCAACCGCACAGTATCAGTAACTGCAGCCAATGCGTAAGTGCTGATTTTATCTGTCCCTCTCTGATGCACTAAGCAGATTCTCACTATAAAGTGGGATAACCCAGGAGTGAATTTTTCTGGGCTATATCACACCCTCTGTCTCCTAAGCAATGATGCACCAGAAGTTGCTTTTGCTCTACCTTAATTTCGTATGCCCGCATTTACACTTTGAGACTTTTCCGCCCCCGCCCCCCCCTTCTATCCAGAAACAGCAGTCCCGTCCCAATCCCGGCGGCACTGAACGCTGCCACCGCCGCCAGAGGAGCCGCACCCCAGGGCTCTCCAAAGAGCGCTCTCCAAGTAACCGGGGCCGGAAAGCTCCCGTTTTCCCCAAATCCCCGCTCCCAGAACTGCAACAGCGAAGTGCCCGAGCTGTGACTCCGCAAAAGCGGCGTTTACTCCGCAAGCCAGGGCGGATCCCGGGGCCGGTCAGCGAGGATCCCATCCCGCACTTCCCGTGCCCACCCCTGTCCCCTCACCTGTGCGCATCCCGCTCCTCCTGTACCCACCCCGCTCCTCACCTGTGCGCATCCTGCTCCTCCCGTGCCCACCTCTGTCACCTCNTCAGCGAGGATCCCATCCCGCACTTCCCGTGCCCACCCCTGTCCCCTCACCTGTGCGCATCCCGCTCCTCCTGTGCCCACCCCTGTCCCCTCACCTGTGCGCATCCCGCTCCTCCCGTGCCCACCCCTGTCTCCTCACCTGCCCGGCGGGGTCCCGCGGGCTCGGCGCCGCCTCCAGCGATGCGCCGCGGCGGGGCGCGGGGTGCATGGCCGGGGCAGGCTCAGGGCAGAGTCCGGCCCCGCCGGCTTTATGGAGGGGCGAGAGCCGCCCCTGACGGAGGGGAGGGATGCAGGGAGGCGGGGGGAAGCGCTGCCCGGCCCAGCTGTGGAAGGGGCGCGTTGACCCTCTGTACAATGTTCGCTCTGCACAATGTTCACTCAGTTTGCAGAGCAGCGATGCTCGGATGCAGCCACCAGCCGCTCCCCGCCACTGCACGCGGGAAAAACCCGCACGAGCAGAAACCTTTTCCCTCCTGAGTTGCACCTCCTCAGTCACCCATACAGGGTCACTCCAGAGGGGTCCCAGAAGACTGACTCTTTGTGGGTAACTCTGTGGGCTTTGCAGTTAACATAAATTTGCACGCCACGGGGCTGAGGGGAGCGAGCATTTGGATGGAGGGGGTCTTCCTCCATTGTGTCCACACAGGTGCACTCCCTGTAAAATGCTCCCTACGCTGCCTGTGGGAAAGGGAAGGCAAACTGCATCAGAGGTGAGAGGTGGTGAGGGCTGGGCCTGTAGCAGAGGGGCTCTAAGCGAAGTGGCCTCCGAGGCTACAGGGGACTCAGCAGTGAGAGCACATAGTGCAGGTCGTTGTGGAACACAGTGGGCAGGTGTACTGAGCTCTTCACTAAAAACAGCAGCGCATTTCTGCTGTGAAAATAAATTGCAGCATATTACTTCTTTTCTCAAAAGCTCCTGCGCATACAGGAAGAATAACTACATTTCTGTTAGCAGAAAACAACATCTTTTCGTATCATTTATGTTGTCATTTATTTTCTGTATACATCTAGACATGTTTATAATATAAAAACTCATGGTTTTTAGACTCCAATAATCCCAGCCCTCACTGTCTCCTCTCAGGTCAGACTTGGCAACATTAAGATAAGGGGATTTGTGGTCCACAGCAGAAGAAGCAAAAACCTTCCCTGGGAACATAATCTCTTGGAGGCATTACGGGTCTCTTGGGGAGGAGAGACAGATTATTTTGTGTTTGAGCTATCCAAAACCAAAGACTCTGATATTTTTTTACAGTCTTTTCAAACAAATCTTTCCAAAAAATGCTCAAAATCAGCAGCAACTAGTTTTACTCTAATATATTCAAGTATTTAGTATATTAGTATATACTAATATACCCAGTATTTTTCTCTTCAGTGCCTAAAATATGGAATCCAGCTAGATCCCTTAGACACTGGTATAACACACAGGGTAAATCATATTGATGAAGCCAATATACAGGCTGACACCTAACCCAGGCAGGCACAGTCACACTTGCACTAACATCTGCATTGATATCAGGGTCTTCCTTCTTACTAGAAGGCATTGAACATCAAACAATCCTGTTTCTAAGAGGACTGAGGGTGACTACCTCAGCCCTTCAGGCACAGCACGGGATTGAAAGAGCATGGCTGTGAATGGTGATATAGCTGGAAAAGCCTTTTTTTTCTCAGACTGCTAAGGAGATATCTTTTGTAATTAGATGTTTCAATTTTCTGTGCTTAAAGAAAATGCAGTATTTATCAATAAATGTCTTAGCTCTACAACAGCTCTTCCTGAAGCATAGATCTCTCCATCAAACAAGCTGACTCAGAAAGCAAACAATTTGTAGGATCTTTACCCAGATCCAAAGTGTATGAGAGCCTGGTGTTAATGATAAATCTGTAAACACGGGCACAGTAAGACATTTATGACAGAATATGACTAATCTGTCCATTTTCCCTAGCTCAAATGAAGCAATAATAATGGGGAGCCCACAGGCAGCTTGACCTATAACTGCTGAAACACTGGGAATGAGGTCAGGAAGGGCCAAGGAAATTTAACCTAGTACGAAATTATTTAGTTACATAATGAAATAAGTGGGGTGCCCAGAGTTTTGGGGAGCAGATTAAAGCTGATTCGCTGGTTTAGGAAGATGCTTGCTCACCACAGCCAATGCCCCGTGGTCTGAAAGGGCAGAACCACAGAGCATGAACGGACTCGATTACAGCCTGTTTTCACTGGGTGCTCGCTGGAGCCTGCCCTACTCCTCTCCACACAGGGTTTCCAGCTCCTAGAAATCTGTGGATGGCTTTACAGGAGAACTACTTAAAAGGTTTTATCCGAAAGCTGAGTCTTCACAGTTCTAGGGTTGCAGGGCTTTGGAAAACCCTCACGCTGTCATGAGCACAGCTGCTGCTTTGGGTTTTCACAGTGAGCCCCTCACCACAGAAGAGAGCAGTATGGCACAGGAGTCAGGTATGGAGCACAACACAAACAGGGCAGCAAAATGCACAGGAGTTACTCTACTCATCCTGGCAGGAGCTGCCACAAGCAAACACTGACCCAGAAAAGGTCTGAAATGTGACCTCGTTGGTCTGCAGGAGCACCAAGGCGAAGAGAGGCCAAAAGTTTTCAGTGGGATGTCAGAAATCTACACAGACCCTGAGGTGGGAAGGAACTGTGAAGAACAGAGACAACTGGGGCATCAACACCACAGGGACAGAGGCCTCCCCTTATGTCATGGAGATAAGGCACTATGGTGATTAATTTTTCTCTAAAGCCTGCAGGAGATTTCTCATATATAGGCTCTCATACAGACAAAGCCCTCCAGACAGATAATCAGCACCTGAGAATGGAGCACAGGTCTGACCCTGCTCAAAAGTGGGTCAAGCTGATCACGTTTTGCAGGACAGGGCTTCGCCGCTTGTAGCTGCCACAAAACCTCTCCCACTGGCACAGAGCAACCATGGCAGCACTTGCCATGAAGGCTACAAGAGTGGCTTTCAATTACGTTTTCCCTCATAATTCCTCATTAAATTAATTCTCCTCTGCCACATTCAGATCCAAGTGAGAGGGTGGTGTCACACTGAAGTCCCATGTTTCCTCAGTCCTTTGCTGGAGTAGCTCCAGGAACATCAAGCAGTTCCAGAAGAGACCACGGGTCTATTCCTCCTTCCCATCTGCTAACTCAGAGGTGAATCTGCTCTAGTTTTCAGAGAGTTTCTGTTTTGTCCTTCAACACAGAAATTTGACAGCAGAGTTTGCAATCAAACAGTGGGGGTACACATTTGTAGATAAATGTCCTGGTGATTTTTAGGCTGAAGAGTGTTAAAACCAAGCTGTCACACCTGCAGCCCCTCCCCTCCCTAGAGAGCCACACAGTGAAGGGCAGTTTTTGCTGCCTGAAACACAACATAAACCTTCTGCCCTACATCTCCTCCTCATCCTACTCCGAGGAAGTTTGCTCTCCATGGGTCAAAGACATAGGGGCTCAACGAACCTGGCACATCCTTCCAGACAGGGCACGAGTCTCATATTTACCAACACTCTGAGGAAGCTGGTCTGGGAGGGAAAAAAATAGGTGGAAAAAAGAAAAATCAGGGTCTCCCAGGGGTTCCATACTGGAGGAGACACAGAGTCAGAAGGTGATTTTGTTGAACTGGTGAGGCAAGAACCATGGAAAAGCAGGTTGAGAATGATCTGTAAGGATATTAATCTTCTGTTGAAAGATAAGATTATCCACCTGAATGCAGCAAGACTGAAGGAGAGAATCAGTCAGCCCTAAAGTCTTCTCAATCCCATCAAGGTCATCAGTGGGAATTACCTGATCTCCCCACGTGATAGGAGGAAGTGCTCTAATCTCCAATATGGCAATTTCACAACATCACTTCTGAGGTATAAACCCCCGTGGACTGGATTTGGCTCAGCCATCTACCTTTCCAAGCAGGACCATTTGTCTGAAGCAAAGTGGCCACTTGAAACTTTTCCAGAAAAAGGTATGAAATGTTAACTCCCTGAACAAAACAGGTTTAATGCCACTTAATACCAAGCCTGCTCTAATCATAATTACTTTCTCCAGAACAGACAACTGAAAATTCTAATCACAGGCCTCTGCTTTTCTGTTAATTAACTGCTGCAGACAAGTCATGCCCTTAAGAATCTCATGGCACTTAGACAAGCACTGTGGAAGTTATAGGGAAGAGTGAAGGGGAACATCATGCAGTCCTCTGCACAGTTTATTTTCTGACATAGGTTTTACAGATCTTCCTCTAGTTCTGATTGAATTTTTGCAATGCCCTTGTATACTGATGCCCAAAAAAATGTTGGTCTGAAAGTCTGGCTCCTTTTCTTCTACTGATTTTTAATATTTATAAAGCATTTATTGTCACAACACCTAAGCAGCAGCAGCATTCACTTCCAATCACTTTCTAACCTTCATTCTCTCAGCTTTTGACTTCTCTCACATGAATGAGGTAACCTGCGATTGTGGCTTAGATAATTTACCTAAATGCTCCAAAGAAGCTCAGAATCCAAAGCTTTTCAAATTTTCAAAGAAATGTATGGATGTGAAATCCCTTTCTACAGAGAATTCTTCCATTTTCTCCCTTCTTTTGCAAACCACAGTTCTTCCAACAAACGCTTCCCAGAGCAATTCACCCAGCCTTTCACCAGCATGAGGCTGTGACAGTGTCACACCCTGAACTCAGAGTAAGCCCCAAGAAATGTCTGGAAGTCCCGGCCCCTGAGAAGGGAACCACATCCCCATGAGGGTGGTTTAACAATCAGTTAACTGTTCATGCTAGTTTGTTTAGTTGTTGATTAATAAAGCATTTAATTAATAACAGTTAATAGGCAACAAAAGTAAAAGGGGGATTTAAATGACACAATTATTTAAAACATTTACAAATATCTTTTTCCAGTGAAAAGCGCAAGAACCAATGAGGTAAATTAGCCTCTCAGCGTGATTCAGCCAGCTGTAGTATCAACAGCCTTCAAGCACACTTATTTGAAAAGCCAGAGCTGCTGTGTAAACCTGCTGAAGCACATCCAGCCGAGAGACCATTCACTGTTTGTATATTTGCTTTGGACTGTTTAAAGAAGTAATATTAGCCCTTTCATCTGAGGCAGGAAATATTTTTCATTTCACAAAAGCTAAATAAAATCATGAGTGACATGAGTTACTTGCTGCTCTGAGCAAACAAGGGGTAGTTTTTCCTAACAACATCTTTGTAAACTTTTTACAAAAGGTTAGTTTAAATGCTGCTGGGACAATGGAGAAACCAGGCTCTGATTTGTTTTCTCTAGTGAAAATAATACCGCAAAATTAATATCAGTCAGCTACATTTCAAACCAAAGTGTTGTCTGGCTGGGAACCAAAGTCCTGAAACAGCTCTTTGCTTCAATTACTCCGGAGTTATTGGGTACAGAAGTGCCAAATACAACTTTCTTTTATTTCCTTATCTGTTCAGTGTTGGTCAGACACCTCAAGTTAAACGTGGTTCCCCACCAGTCAGCAAAGATTCCCTGCGTTACTAGAGCAAACAGGATTTAGTCCAGCCGGAACCACCAGCCAGGGGTGGGGAAAGCCAAGTGGAAAAGCTCAACAAACTGATCTGCCTGCTGCCTGAAAATACAGTGCAGCCTGGAGAGGACGAGGAAATATTGTATTGAGCCTTGCAGATTCTGCCCTGCTCAGGCTTGCGGCCCAATGCCTGCAGCTCAGGCAGGGCTGAAGGGGAGGCCCACAGCTCGTTTCACTGCAGTCTGAGCTAGGTCAGAGCTCTGCACGGCACCAGCCCCGGCCATCAGCCCCTGAGCCCCGCAAGGGGAGGGAGGCTGAGAAGCTCCTTAGTGTTGATGGCTCTGGCACCAGGTACAAAATGCCATAACCTGAAAATGAAGGACAAAGCATCCAAAAGAGAAGAGTGTGCGAGAGCCTTAGGCAACCTCAGCCACCGCCACTGAAAACAGCCACTCCTGGCATTCAGGGATTACTTCTGACCAGGTCCTGATACTTCTCCATCCCTTAAGCACAAAGTGTAGTAGAAGTGGACTCCATTCATTGAGGAACCACCCTGGTAGCATTATTTCCACTACATTATCATTACAAAACCTCAGGAATTATCCAGTGCTTTCACATCACAGACAAACACAAAGCAAAACAGTCAAATGCATAAATGAGCCTGCTGATAAGAGCAGNACCTCAATTATTAAAGAACCACCTTCAATAGAACCCACTAGCATTATTTCCACTACATTATCATTACAAAACCTCAGGAATTATCCAGTGCTTTCACATCACAGACAAACACAAAGCAAAACAGTCAAATGCATAAATGAGCCTGCTGATAAGAGCAGTCACGGAGTGTTTGTTAACCTCAGCCTGCTGGCCTAATTAGTAGAACAGCAACATATTGTGTATTCAGAGTGAGGTGGAGGAGCGAACAAAGGAGAAAGCTTTGTACTCGCTAATGATATGAGTAAGCAAAGCTCAGAAAGCGATTCAGCAGACTTTGATCCACTCAGGAAAGAGAACGAGAGCTCTCCAGGTACTTCTGACACAGCCTCACCATGGGCTTGCGCCAGTAACCAGCCTCTGCCATATTCACACTCATTTAGAAAGCATATCCCACATTAGATTTGCTGAATGTAAGAAGCAGGCAGACTGTATGCCATGTGTTTCACACACCCTAAACATAGCCAGGCCAAGGGAAATCAAGAGATGACTCCAAGGCCCAAACAATCACAAAAGACACTGGGTTTGCCTGCTACAGCAGGCTTTTGATGTGTTTCACCCCTGAGCTGTAGATGATCTTTCTGAAACAGAGGACATGGCAAGATTGTTCTTTCCTAGCCGGTCTGGTAAAGTCCCTTAGGGCTTCACAACAAAGTGAGCTCGGAGGACCATTCTTTGTTCACAGATTTCAGACATCCCCCATCCGCTGAAGTCCTGACATCACACAGCGAAACAGATGACAGAGGGCAGCCTCTGGTCTAGACACTGGCCATTGACCAGCACGAACAACATAAATTAAATCACAGTCACTTTTTGCTCCAAGGATGAAAACCAGCAGTGTAAACCCATCAATTCACAGCAGCAACTTTAAACACACTGGCAACTGTAAAATATCCAGCCTTGGAGCTGTGAAACACATCATCATTTCCAAGACTGGCAAAAGCTGTTCATCTCGCTGTGTTCTCATGACGGATGTTTTTTCCCGTCTTAGTTTCTTTTCTCTTATTAGATTTTAGCTCCCATTATAGTTAGGACAATTTTGTATTGGGGCAAAATTAATTAGTTTGCATCAAAGAGAGGCTCCTTGAAACATAACACTAATGAGTCTCATCTGCCTCATTAGAAGGCTTTGCTTTTCGGAACACTAGGTACCAAATTTTATTTCAGAGAAATAAAACATTATAAGATTATTTAAAGTTGAAAGCATTAGCTAAACAGTAACCAGGATCATGGATAAAAGATTAGGGTGGCAAACTGTGAGCAGACTTACCACTGACAAGAGGATGCAAGTGTAGACCAGAACAGGCTAATGAGGTTTTGTCCAAGGTGTGCAAGCAGAGCTCAGTACAATTCACGACAATGTATTTAGTGAACTGACAGTGTCCCTCCCATCTAGTCATAATTCTTTTCACCTATCCACATGTTTGTAGGGACTAAATGGAAAAGAGTTACGGATTGGAAAAGACAGTACCAATTATTAGAAAGAAAAGATAGGGAAAAAGTTCATTCTGGGTGAGTCAAACTAATCTTTAATATCTGGCAAACTATCTGGACAAAATATTTACTTATTTTAAGTCTGATTTTAATCAAGAACAAGTTGTGTTTATCAATATTGGCTTTGATTGGTGTGAGAATTACTCCAGAGAACAAAGGAAGTTAAATAGATAAGGTATTTCTCATTTTTATTAAGCTTCTTCACCCCACCCACCTTCTCTTAACCCATTAGTACAAACAATTAAAAAAATACAATCTAGAATTAACTTCTTGAAAGACAGGGGCAAATTCAGTGAAAAGTCACGAGGTAAATGTATTTACCAGAGGTTTTCTGGTAAATTTGGCATAGCACACCATAAATGACATCTGCACAGCCACATGCTGGGTCATTTGTGAATGACAACCACGGGACATAAGCACAAGCAGTAGAATATAAGGGAACTGCCTTCCCTGCGGTTACATCTCCCTCCACAAACCTCTCCAGCACGGACACAATGCCAGGAATGAAGAGGGGGTGTTTGGAGAGGGCAGGTCCCAGCTGCCAGCAGAAACAGCTCCGTGTGAGAGGAGGCAGAAAGCTCACAGCTGGACAAGGATATGCTTTTACACAATGTCTGTGGCCAAAGAAACCACTGTGAATTTGTGAGCGTGCTCTCAAAGCCACCCAGCCAGATGCTGAGCACTACAGCTGAACAGGCACCACCTCTGGCTGGTGGAAAACCATCCAGACCTGCTGCAGAATCACATTGCAGGGCACCAAGGGCTTACACAGCTTGAGGGAGTTAAACACAAAAAGCCTTTCGATAAACCAAGAACTGAGTTTGAGCATCTTTTACCTCTTTCCTCTGTTATGACAAGGTTTCAACTCAAACCTTACCACTTTTTGTTAAAATTACCTTGACCTGCAACAGGCAACACTGAAACCTTTTTATCCTTTTGCCAACCTAACACTGGAATTCAAATTTTAAAAAACCCATTTCCAACACCTATGTGTCATCTTCTTCTGATGCCATGCATACTGCACCTGTGCATAATATTCCTCCTGCCAGCCTTCCGCATTAGGTCAACAACAACAACAACAAAGACAACTGTGCCTGTTATTCAGAAGCTTTTTGTTATCTGCAGAAGAAGCAAAAGGGCCCAGAGCATGTGTGGGAAGGAAAGACCTTTGTTTAATTTAATTATATTTACTTCTTTCAAGTCTAAGTAAACTCAGGGATCAGCAGATCAGAACTGGTTAATTAAATCATGACAGCACATCCTTTACCCTGTGTGGGCAATCACATCGTGCTGTGTCACATTCAGCAGGTTCTTCCAACAAAGCACCCTCAACCTTTACCCTGTGAACAAGAAATAAGTGTGCCTCCCAGATGGCACTGGAGTATTAAGAGCTCTTCTAATGCAAAAGCTGACAGCTGTGGAGTAGCATTGCGATTATTTTCAATACTTCCATTGTGGGGGTTGGCCCCAGATCTGTTGGTTAAAGTTACTGATAACATTGCAATAAAAGATCTGGTTCTGATCCTGATGTTCCTCACTGAGTGCTGGACAAGAGGGAAGCGAGCAGGGTGGGCCCAAAAGCACATGTGCACAGGTGCTATCCCGACACACTGCAGGATGCTGTCCTCACCCACCTGCTCTGGTGTCCAGAAAGGCTGGAGAAGCAGGAAAGCTGTGAGCAGTTTGCCTCTCAGGGTTACCCCTGGCTGCTCTTGCTTGTATCCATAAGCACATGGACTGTGCAGGAATTGGCTTGGACAACTCCAGCCCCTCTCCAGAGCAACTCAATGCCAGCATATTTTGCATCTATCTCCTCTCTCCTTATAGGAGTTGTGAGAACCTCTCCAATAGGGGAAGAAGGAAAAGGACAAATCTTCCCTTCATTTGGGCTTGGGACTTTCCTACGAGAGCAACTCACGTTGCACAGTGCTAATACCTTTAGGTCTCTTGAAGACTTTCCTTGGACCTCCATTATTCGTCAGCTCATAGACAATTTCCTGTGTTTCTTTTTGTCAACTCATAAATGTCTTCTATCTACTAACCTCACAAAACCAGATTCTCCTTTGCTCTTCCATGTTTTCTCCCTTCATTTCTCCCTGTCCTATTATTCCAGCCTTTTCTGTCCACTACTGCTCTTCCTTCCATTTAGCCATTGTAATGGCTTCATCCCAAATGCCAAAATGGAGTTATTTTGCAGTTTTGTTTATCCCCACCTAAGCCGAAGTGTTTCTCCTTCTTTTCTACTCTCTTAACTTATTAAATCAAAATCTTTACTAATCAGGCTGGCATAAACTCAAAATGTCTTCCCACGGTTCCTGTGTCCAGCTTTCCCACCTGACTAATGAGGAAGCTCTCTGATGTTGAATAAAAGAGGTTGTGCACTACAAAGAATTTTTAATGGAAAATGAAACCTTCTGACATCACTGGCTAATTATAGTGCAGCACTGTGGCTGTATTGCAGGGCAGGATAAAGGTGTGCACATATTTTCCTGTGTGTTTCAATATCCTACTATTGACAGAAGATAGGGCAACTGGTCTACAACTGGAGGCCAGGAAATTATTTTTCTGATTTCATTAGAGTAATTGACAAAAGCATTTCCTTTCCATGTAAGGTTAACAGATGGCTTGTTAAAGTTACAACTTCTTTAAACAGAGATGTCACCATAAATTATATACATGACAACAAAAATAGTAGTGTTACAAACTCACTGCAAAATTAAAATGAAGTTTGCATAACCTAAAGCACAGAATAAATAACTGCCACTATTGTAACAAGAATACCAAGGTGCATTTGCTTTTCTAAGATTTCCTTGGAAACTGGATGAAGGGACATAAATTGGGGAAGTGTCAACACGGGACTCAAGTTACCATGGGCACAAAGATGCAGTCACTGTGCCTATGCCAGGAGCAGGCTGCAGTCTGCTGCAGACCAGTGGGCAACACAAGCACCAATCCTGCAGGGCTCTGCTTTCACATCTTGTCGCTGTCATGTTCAAGACCTGTGCGAGGCAAGGGCTTGCAACACCTGACTCTGCCTCACCTTCATCATTATTTGGCTCCCTGATGCCTCACCCAGCCAGCAAAAAACAAGGGGGGAGAGTGGTTGAATCAAAAAAAGAAACTAAAAAAAATCTAGCAATACTCATTTGCCCATCTGCTGTGGTTTTTAAGATCTCATGTTCACCTTAACCTTGTTTCATTTCCATAAGAGCAGGAGAAACTGCAAAGGAGATTCAGCTTTAAAAACAGAAAACGTAATCAGTGTTAAGAGTTTTGATAGGTGACTGCACATCAGCTATTCCACCTGGACAGATCTAGAATGCTAACATAATTACTAATATGTAAAACCTTTCTCTTTCAACATCACACTTACTATTTATCCTCTTTGTCAGGATTCGTCCAGGTTTTTCCCTATTTTCCATCTTTCTCCAGTATCTCTTCTTCATCTTTTTTCTTTCTCCAGTATCATTGCCTTCTCTTCACAGCCTCCTACCACTGTTACGTTTTCTTTGCGAACTGTTTCACAGTAGCCTTTGAATAAAATTCAGCTCCCGGACTTTACTGAGCCATCCCTAAGACATGCAGCTCACATGCAATGACCTGGGAGAAAGAAAAATGGAACCCCAGTGGGTTTTTCCCGGGCTCATTCATTTTCTCCACAGTAACAACTCAGAAGCAAACCTGTTCTCTTACCCATCTTAGATGTCAGCTCCTTGCATTATAAAACTGGGTTTCTTTTTGCAAAAGTAGTGAATCAGAGAGGGAAGTAAAAGGAGGTGTAGGAGCAGTATTTCCCATTGTAAAACATCTGTCAATAGCTGTTGGCAATAACCTGGTTTGTTCTGCCATGCTGGTGGTGTCAGGTTCGCTCAGCTCACGCCCCATCGGCTCTGACCGAGGGGCTTGGCTCGCTGCAGGGCTGGGCAGCAGAGCACAGCCCCTCGCTGCCTGGGCTTGCCTTCACATGAAAGAGTTTTGGGAAATTGTATAACATCACAGCAGACCGGTCCTTGCCCCAGGTGTAGCAGGTTCTTCCCTTCTCGCTGACTTTGGCAGAGCACGTGAATTTCATCATCATCGCCAAAAAAATAGGAAGTAAAGAGCAAGCGCTGAAAAAGGACATTTAATTTTGAGGGGGAAATAAAAGGATACATTAGGGAACTGCTGTGACCAAGAGATTCTGCTCTAGAAAAAAAATGGGCAATTCTTCAGTGAAAAATAGAAGAGAGGCTGCTGCTTTTGTAATTCCCAATAGCAGCCAAAATAGGGGTAGTGAGAAAGAACACAGATTTCCAAGGTAAACAAAACCACAGTAACACCTCCATACCTTTTAATGTCAATATAATAAACTATGAAGATATTTCACTTACAAATAAAGATCATATCTTATTGTTCTTTTTGGATATAGCTTGGTTACAGCAAAAGGTGTTTATAATAGGGCAGTTGTAACAACACATCATCTTACAGAGAAAGGAATCACCATGGCAGTTACAAAAAATATGGACTAAAAAAGTAGTGACAGAAAATTAAGCGAGCAGAGTGACATGGATATGGAGAAGCACAGAAAAGAGCTTTTTAGGTTTCATGGTTTAGCCTACCAGAAAGGATAAATTTGCAACATGAATATCGGGCAAGCATTAAGATATCAGCAACCACCTCCTTCCACTGCCAAAGGAGCAGATAAAGCATCCCAATTCCAAAGCATTCCAAGCCACTGGTTTTTTTCCCACATCCCAAATTTCTTCGGGTTTGTGGTGCTTTGTCCCACCAGGAAAAAGTTACAATGCGAGATGAAGATGCCAAATGTACGTAAAATTGAGTCAAGAGAATGTTAGAATCCTGTCTTTGAATGAAATTATTATATGGATCCATTAAGCCTAATTTAAAATAAGGCCTTCCAGTCTGCTTTCTGCCTCAATTTGTAGGTGTTTTCATGCCACAAGTCACATCCAGCTCTGTCCAAGCAGGACTGAGTTCCTGCTGCTTTAGTTCAATGCTTCAGATACCCACTTGTGTTCGGAGCTCTGCACAGGGTAGTGACACGTACTTCTCATTTTTTCCCAAATGAGGATGTTCTGGAGTTAATCAGATCTTTGCTCTGGAAGAAAGCTGCTCACCTGCTTATAGACAGACAGATAACCATTCTGAATCAACTGGCCTAGAGAGCTCTGGCTTGCCAGTGGGCATCAAAACAGGTCTAGGAGCGGGAATTAAAAAAAATACCAAACTCAAAACCCAAGCACTTCCCAATCCCTCCCTGCCCCTCCCCAGAAAAGCCCCAACCCCCCAAAACTCCAAACACATGCTGCTCACGAGAAGCGCAGGCCGAGGGAGGTCCCTGCCGGCAGGATGATGAAACACACGTGCACCAGTTCCAAACACATCACCCACCTGCTCCCACAAATAGTTTCCTCCCTCTCTGGACCCCACAAACACGGCACAGTTACCTTCCACTCACCCTGGCACCAGCCTCTCGCTCCCAAAGGCAGCACCACAGCCACTGCACAAGGGCAGCTGCCTCGTGGGCAAAGGGGGAATCCCAGCCTCCAATTCACCAGGTTTATCAAGGATAAAAATTCCCAGCATACCTGAATTATCATTCTGCTGAAGCACGGCTGACTGACCCTTCCTGCAGCTCCTTCTGTTGCAGATGAGCAGGAGGATGGGACCCACGTGGGTTCCCACACGACATCGGTCATTGTTTCTGTCGCATGACAGGCATCAGATACCAGTAACATTTAAGAGTTCATCAGCCAACGCTGGATACTGGCGTATTGAAAAGAAGAAGGAACAAAATAAAACAAGAGATCTTGTCTCCGCTTTTTTTCTATATTACCTTACATGGCTGCTGCAGAATTTCGACTACAACAAATTTCAGGAGACACACGCCAGAAATAATGCTTCACTATGGTGAAGACAATTACGATACAGCTGGGGACAAACTAAGCTCAAAAAATGTTTACGAGATGAGACACACATTAACCTCCAGACCATAAAAATGACTATGCAAAAAAGCAAGAGTTAAAATAAATATTCAGTGAAGGAAAACATATTTTACAGCACACAGACATTATGAAGAGGTTCGATTTTCCTCTTACAACTGACACAGTTGAGAGTAACAGCCATTTCCAGTGGCTCAGGAAACAAATTTAACTGACACTAGAATGAAGGAAAGCATACAGGGTGTTTTGTTAAAAAAAGCTTTATTAAAAATCTGTAGGTTTAAGAAAATATCCCAAAACTGTCAAAGTAGTATGAAAAATGCCATCATCTGATTCACAGTCACCAGTTTTCCCCAACAAACAGCATACAAAAATTGATATAAACCATGGCAATTCTTTTTGGCAACACAAGTCAGATATTTGTAATACCAAATTCCCTGCGGACAACTAAGATGCTGCTGGCAGGAGGATGATTAAATTGCACTGGTTTTGAAAACTGGAAGAAGTCGGGATGAAAAGGTTATATTTACATATACACCTTTTGTGTTTTACCACATCTCCAGGTAACTCCAGGCAAACACAACATGGCCCAGGACAATACTGAAGTCTGTATAACCTGGAGAGCCAGGGAATGTGTGTATGTGACATGAAGTTACTCTCTGTGCTCTGGTTCCCATTTGCTTTTACATCTCAAACCTAGTAACGACCAGTTGTTTTCCACTCTCATTTACAGAAACAGTGAGGTTGAGGTGCTGCTGGTCTGTCTCTTCAGACTGAGAACGTGTCAGGTGCACTGCATGCAGACACAGGATCTAAAAATGCAGTGCAGTTAAAACATCGCATAATTAAAGTGGGAGTTTTAGGAGATTGTACACTGAATTTCCTGCAAGTGACCTAACACCTTAAGGTCCCCCATAGAAAACATGGCATTTCTCATGCCATTCAGAGATAATTCATACAACAAATGAAGAAGGAAAGAACTGATGTGTTAAGACTCCTAAACTGAAGCACAGACTGCTGCAAAAAACCCAAAAGGTCTGTGAGTATGCCAGGGATTGAATCCAAACCTGCCCTACAACTCTTAACTGTGGGTAGTTACCTGCAATGGCTGGGAGCTGCAGCACAGACCATTGGTAACAATATTCTCAAATCCTTTGAACTGCACAGGACTGAGACACCACAGCTCAGAGCTGCAGTGAAGATGAGGCTTCAGTAGAAGTCTAAAGATTCAAAAGGAGCAGGATGAAACATTGCTGCTACAGTACCTGCTCAAGGTATTGATACGATCTAAAAAAATCCCCAAACTCTATAATTTAACTGTTTTTATCAGGTGCTTGAAGGGGATTTTCTATTGAGCAATCCTCCTTTTGCCAACAGCAACTTGAAAGAAACCAGCACCACGTTAAAAAACTACTCAGTGCATTTCATTCATTTTGCTGTTTCAACTTCAGTTGAAAAGCACAGAATTGAGAGTTATTCAAAGAAAACTACTCGGCAGGAGAGCAATTAGAAATCAACAGTCTCTCATTACTGGAGCAAACAGGATGGAAGAAGCAGAAGTGATTTACAGTAATTTCCTTCCCCATGCAGACCAGACTAACCCTAGGTTAATCAGGGCTACCTGGAACATTTCTTAAAAGCCACCTGCTGGTAAAGAGGTTGCCTCATTCTCCTGCATTTACTGAAAAACTGATCTCTGAAATGCTGTAATGAAACAGTCCAAAATCTTCATTCCAAAGAGGGAAAATATTTCATGTACATTCTTAGGTGTGAACCTTCAGGCTTGGGAAACGTTTTTCTAGATTGTCAGCAAGTGTCTGATCAGCCTCACGCAGGACTTCAAGGAAACTCTCCACCTGGAAATAAAACACACACACAAGGAGAAAAAAAAACCCCAACCCAACTTGCATGAAACACAGATTTCTTATACCGGCACAGGGGCTCCTTCCACTTCTGTACCTTCCAAAAAAGAGCAGCCAGCAGCAGCCACTGCAATGAATAATGGAAAATGCCCCACAGTAGCTACCTTCCTCCTAAACCCCACAATTCCAGTTGGTCAAAATGCTGAAATGTTACCACTTTCCTCAAACCCTTACTTTCTTGTTTAAAAGAAACACAGCAACTTTTCTCACGCAGAGAAAAGCTCCCTATGAAGAATATTTAGAATAATTCTTCTATAAAAATACACAGGACAAACTTTCAGCTAGGATAAATTTTCAGACATCCCTTCATTTCAGCACAGTTTGGCCCTGGCATCAGCTGATGATCTCAGCAAATCTCTGGCTGAAGTGAGGCAGAACAGACAGAGCGGGTAGGACTGTCTGGCACCGGAGTGGTGTTTTACCTTTGCCTGAGCAATCCGTCCTGCTTGTACATTGCAGTGCTCGTACATTAGATCTGGAAAGGTCTCGCCACCCACGGAGCATTTTTTCAGCTGTGTCACAGACTTTGTCACATACTCACCGATGCAAAATACAGAGGTAAGAGGTTCTGAAAAGCACAGGAACATGTTTGTTCATTCAGGTGGCCCTGGTGCAGTCCTTCTAAGGTATTCTCCTGGAAAACGAGAAATACAACCAGCATGTCATGAACAGTTGTTGAAAGAACAAACTCAAAACTGTGCACAGCATCTACAGAATGTGCTTTGTTCTTATAAATGGATAAAACAACCAGAACTTACAGTTCTCAAAAAGAGCCAGACACAGCTTATACAAAAAGGTGTGAAAGCCCACGTCACAAGTCTCTTAACCTGAATGCTTCCATAATTAAAAAGGTCCAGCTGAGAAGGTGACTTTATATATTGACAGTATTTCCTTTTTTTTAATAAACTGACTTTCATTCAAAAGAAAGGGCAACATACATCTACAGAATTTATCATACAGAATCTCAGCACACACCTCAGAAAAGCTGTGTCCCTCCCATCTCCCATACATGTTGCTGCTCACCTTCTGGTTGATTCTCTAATGAATTCCCAGCAAGCAAGTGCACTTGCACAGGAAAATGCCCACATTAATAGTAAAGACTTTTTTCTTGCCTACCCTGCAGAAATCCCTACTACAATTTTGTTTATTCTTACCTTGGTTAGTTCTTGAAGCATATTGGAAAGTAATTCACAGCAAATATCCTTCAAAATTTTTAAATGGAAATCTTCCTCATTTACATCAGTCCTTCCAGTCTCCTCTTGCTCGGACTCCTTGGAGTTATCAACAGCTCTCTTCCCACAGCTCTCCATGTATTGTAAAATACGAATCAAGCTCCCAATCAGTGGCATATCTTAATACAAAGTAACAAGAACAGCGAACTTTAACACTGAAAATTCTTGCCCATCCTTTCAAGGCATTAGAATTTTGAAACACACCACCAGATTTACCACAAAAGCTATAAGAACGTATATTCTGACAGTGTTGTGTTTTGTCATTCAAAGACAGTTTTAAAGAAGCAAGAGGAAATGTAGTAGAAAACCAAAACCAATTTTCCTGCAAGCTGACCTCTATCTATAAAAATGTATATGCCAGGGGTAAGGAGTATGGGAAGGAAACTGTCTTTAGTAGTACCCAGTGAGGGCAGTATGTTAAATTTGCATCCAGATAATCTTATCTGACAAACCAAACTGCACAACGTCTTTCTGCTGCAGGTGACTCTGACCCACATGCTCAAGACAAGCTTTTAATTCTAAAGACTTGTCCATGGATTGAAAAGTTAAGAAATGACAGATGGATTTAAGTAAGTGCAGAATCTCCCCCTACCAAAAAAAAATTACTCCATAAAAATAATGCATTACTATGTTTTAGCGAAAATAAAATTCTGCAATTTTCACTAATTTACCCAATGGAGAAGACTGAGCAGAATCTGTAGATTCTGGTACTGTAACTCCTCAGAATTTACAGCCCATCCAGTAACTGAACACTGGGCTAGCTGTGATTTTGAGGAACCAGGAAAGAGTCTTACTGTATGCAATGTCATGGAATTGAACCACCTTCCACACCTACATAAAGTCAATTGTGAATATTGACTTAAAAAAACCCCCAACAACAACGAAAAAACCCATGACTTGCTTTTCCTCATCCTGGTGTATTCCTGCTCTGTCTGTGAAGCAAACATAGCAGACAGCACGGACAAGATAGAGGCCAGCACAGTCTTCTGCTCCTGCACAATGATCGGTGGATCATCTGGCTGGCAAAGCTCCTGGCAAACGAGGTCATAAAGCAAACTCCAAGTCTCTTTTCCTCCATCAGGAGCCTGCACTTGAGAAAGAAAGAAAGAGAACCCACCAACCCAACAAATTTAATCGAGGTACATGAATTCCTTTTCTCCCCAATAAATACGTGATGATCCAGAAGTTACGGTCCCCCACACGTAGCAATTCCAGCGTCTTACCAATAGCCTGGATACCCTCATCCACCGTGGTCAGGAGCTGCAGGACATGCATATACACATCCAGTCCTTCTGGGTTATCTGACCTGCACAGAGCAAACAGCACAAAGACAAATTGAAGTGCTGGTTTCTGAGCTTAGAGTCTGTGTTTTGGTCACAGAGAAGCCCATCAGCAATCATTGCCATTCTCTTTGCTAACACCCAAGTTGACTCATTTCAAACCATAAGTCCAGGAAAACACATCCCAGTGATCTGTCAAACTGTGCTGTTCCCACTAAAAGCAAGATGTTTGGCCACAGGCCTTACAAGGTTATAAGCAATCTCCCCAGCCATGAAACCAAAAAGAAATCTCCCATACCGGACTTGCTTGGCTGCTTCAAGTATACAAGGCACAATCTTAAAGTCTGGAAGTTCTTCAGGGGAGTCATCCACAGATGGTCCCACGGAGCGACAAGTGCCATTTTTGATCCAGTTTAACATCAGCTCTTCATCCAGATCAAAGAGCTTGTCCACCACTTCACCCACTTTCACCAGCAACTCAACTGCACAAGAGAGAATGTTATTTTTATTTCAACAAGACTGAAAATGAAGAGCAAAAATTAGCTCACAAAATGCTAGTATATACAAGTATTCAGAGTAACTTCAGGACTGAAATATATTAATTTTCTTCATAACCTACTACAGGCTGCTATGTTTAATTCCTTTATGTGGCATAGACCACATAAATATAAATAATAAATATGGATTGTTGGAAAGCCCACTGACACCTTCTACCTTGTCATGCCGCATGTGAAGCAGTAACTTTATTCTGCAAAGAGATTTCATACTCCTGAAAAGTCCTAACTTCTGCTTCTGAAGTAAGACTTTCCAAGATTTGTTTCTAGATACACAGTTTTATGATAATCTTCCACCTGCCAATCTGCATTTTACTCAAACAGATCTGTTATTTCAATAGGATGGAGAATTTCTGAGAACTGCCATTAAAAATTGGTTAAAAAATTGAAAAAGCTGTATTATTAGGATTCCTTGACAAATGGCAACTGCTGTTACAACTGAGTAGGATGTTAAACATAAATGCTATTCCAAATATTTCCATTTTTAGGTGGTTGGTGTGGTTTTTGCTAAATTAGTGCTAAGAGAGATTTGTGTCGCATGTCTGCATACCCAAAGCCTGCACAGTATTCAGCTGCCAGAGTTACTGAATAGCTCCTCCAGTTCATATTCCACAGATACGGTAGTTTTAAAAATAGAAAATCCATATCTGACTTGAAAAAAGACATCTTGTTTCAAGGTTTAAAAATAACGTATTTATATCCCTGTATGAGGACTATGTCCTTTCTTTTATTGTGGCAAATAACAATTTCTTCAATTAAACGTATTTTGATCCCCACCCCCACCCCGAGCTTTCTTCTTCCTCTATGAGTGCTTTTCTAGTTGGTTTCATATATATTATAAACCTGCAAAGGCAGGGCAAGTTTGTTTTGGTATCCTTTAAACTCAAAAGGTTTCTTTTATTTTAAAGAAATTATCTCAACTGAAAATATTTGTCTTTGAAATTGCAAATTTCCGTTCTTATTTTTCTTCCGCAAGCACCCACTAAATCCCAGCTTGTTTTGGCAGCTTACCATTTGTAGAGCTGGACATGATAAAGCAAACACAGTCGTACACAGAAGGATTTTCTCGGATCCTCTCCACCCAGACATTGGCCACCTCAGGCTGGGAGAGGCAAGTTAACAACAACCTAGGCAAGAATTGCCCATTTAACAGATTAGAAACCATTTCACTCCTTTTAGCTGTGCAAGTGTAAATCCAAAATAACGAGAATGATGTGACAGAAACAGGAATCTAACTCACAGCAAAGTGATTCCAGAACAAGGCAGAAACAATAAAAGGAAAGGAGGAGAGGATAATAAAACAGTGAGCCCACTTATCAGTTTTCTCCCCAGGCCTCAGACACAGCAGAACTACACTAATGATGCATTAATTTCTGAGATGTCCTACCTGCTTGTTTCCAGAAGAGTTGGGGAGTCTGAATCACACAAACGTTGCAGTAACACTTGGCTTTAAGGAGAAAATGCAGGGAAAAAAGTCAGTAAAATCTGTCTGTATCTTTAAAAATGTATAGAAAGGTTAATTTCACAGCTGCAGCCACGTTCTGAGATTAAAGCCAGCTTTTCCTAAGTGTGCGTACACTTCCAGTGTCTCAAGACTGCCATACTTAGAAACTAACTTGACTGGTGATTAACCCCCCCAAAATAGTGGTCTGTATCGTTTTTCCTTTCCTGAGCACTTCCCACACAAACACAGTCAGCCAAAAGTTATGAATGAAGATGAGGCTTGGCAGGCAAGCTTAGCTCCTTCCCTAACATGAATTTCCAGATTCTGAGTCCAGACAAGCAGTACCTGCGTGTGTCCGAAGCACACAGACACTTACCCAAGATTCTCATCTTTGCTAATGGACATGCAGATGTCCTGAAAACAGGCCATATTCCCTAATATTCCCACACAGATTTCCTGGAAAGTCAAAACACAGTATAATGAGAAAACTGCAACACAGTCCACAATTTCACTTCCAGAGCCGTAAGACAAAAGAGGTTCAAAGATGTTTTCCAGTTTGATTTCCAAGCTTTTGTGACCCACTGATTTCATAACAAAGATACAAATTTTTCCACAGATTCTATACAGATTTTTCTGTTCTATCAGACTAGCCTAAAATATACTCAGGTACTATTCAGATATTTAAGTGTTAGGGTATTCCATAAAAGCAAATGTATCTTGAAATCAGCTCTACTTGCATAGTCTTTGTGTACGGTTATGAAGCTAATTTGACAGCCCTGTCACTAAAGCAATAGAGTCTTAAAACAAAAATACCACTACGTAAGCATGATCCTCACTGATATTCACTTGTTCACAAAAGAAAGGGATCTTAATACAAGCAAAGCCCACTTTCTGATTAAACAGATCTAAAACAAAATAAAATAAAAAACAAACCCCAAAGCAGTGCATGCCATTAGGATATTCATGCCAAGTTAACCATTAAAAGGATGCACACTTGTGTAAAGAGGACCTGAAATACCTGCAGGGGCTGGTGCTAGAACAGTTCTTAGTTTGCAGCAATTTAAAGTAAAAAAATCAACTCTCTCTACTAAGGTTGACTTCTTAATTATTAACACGCTAAATTAGCATTACCTCTGCTAAATTACAGCAGGCACTCCAGCAGACACTATTTCATGAAAGTAGTTGTGACAGCAAATTTGCACTCGGTTCCAAATTCTGGTTGTACTTTCCAAAGACAAAGTACTAAACTTTCAAAGCTCTATGTGTCTCTACTCATCTTCTGGAGTAAAGCACCCGGTAACTTCCCAGGAAGAGGATTTACATCAACACTGAACACCTTTGAAAATCCTTTCTTGAATCCTACAGTGCTCTGCGTAGCACAAGCTGCAAATCAATGACATCAAAAACTCTAGAAAAAATTTTTTTAATTATTAAGTATTGGTGTCTAATAATTCTGAAAATTACTTTTTGTAATCTTTTTGTGCTTACTTCTCATTATCTTGTTCTGCTTTGATTGGTATTAAATTAATTTCCCCAAGTGGAGTCTGTTTTGCCCATAACAAATCACAGTAACTGAGTGATCTCTGCCTGCCCTTATCTTGACCCATGAGCCTTTTGTTGTATTTTCTCTCCCCTGGCCAGTCGAGGAGGGGAGTGACAGAGCAGCTTTGGGGGGCACCTGGCCTCCAGCCAGGGCCAAACCACCACACTTCTGTAGGTCTGACTAAACAAATTCCTGACCATTTCTGTTCAGTAATCATAAAACAAGTCAAAAGGAAAAAAAGGCCAGACTGCTGGGTTTTATAACAGGTCTTATAACTCAGTCCTTCATCAGTGTATTTAGATGAGGGTATGTGAGCAGACATTCCGGCTTCAGCATCACCGAAATTCTTACTGATTAGACCATGCTAAAAACACAATGAAAAAGCATTTTAAAATTTGATTTTGTGTTTTCTCCTGGTTCCCCTTACACATTACACATGCAATGGGAGAAGGGAGATAAGTGTAAATGCATGTACAGAGCTATCTACTATTGCTACTAACACAGGACAGCTTTTTGAGAGCCCATACTTACAGTTAGGCGAGGGCATTTAGACTTGGCAAAAACTCCCATGAATATATCGGGGGCATTGAACTCCTGAAGAAATAAGGCAACATCCTGTGGAGAAAGTGAATGGAGAAGCAAGTGGACATCTACAATTTTCAAATGCAAAATCAAAAGTGTTCTGAGATGACAAGCTCACTGCTGAAAATTTTTTACCACCAGTTAATATCAATAACCTTTGTTTTTCAATGAGAAAAGGCCAGCAAGCCCCTCTGGTGATTCATTATACCAGTGATTTGCTGTACAATGAGCCAAAAAGTCACATTTGCAAGAAAATGCAAATTGCTTCCCATCTCAAAAGAAACAGACACTCGGCCAGAATTCAGTAAATACCATGTTTTAAGGCATGACATCACCATGACATATAAAAAAGAAGCAAGGGAAGGGATTGCCATTAGCACTTGATCAGAACACACAAAAGAGGAAACCTCCTCTTTCTTTTGCCACACTAAAACACAAGATTAGTTCTGTACTTGAGACTGAAGGACCCATGTTCCATGTTTATTTGAAAAAAACTGAGCACCAAGGGAGGGTATAAAATAATAATATTTAAACTAATATATATATATCTTGAGAGTTTGTTCCAGCATTTGAGAATGCGCTGAGAAATACCAAGAAGCTGTGTTATATTGCCACTGCAAGTCGGCAGCTAAACTCTGAAAGGGTGTTTATCTATCAGAGAAAGCTATGCTTACCAACAGGACATATTACAATTTCTAGAGGAAAATGCGCCTGTTTAGAGATGGCATCAATATTATCCCCATAATCCAAGCGCTGGAGACACAGGCGGTGCACCCGAGTTAATTCCAGCTGCAGCTCCTGTCCTGTCCCTGCTCCTCTTCCAGCGCAGGCCCCGCGGTGAGTCCGCCTGGTGCCGCCGCAGCCCAGCGGCCCGGCCTCACCGTGCCCAGGGTGTTGCACCAGGGCGGGAGCAACACCACCAGAACGAGCGCGCCGGCCGAGCCCGGCTGGTTCCCTGCCTTCTCTCACTGCCGGCGGGATTCTGACGGAAGACTCGGAGCAGACGGGCCCCGAGGTCCGAGTGCCGCACAAGGCTCCTACCTCGTCCATCGACATATCCCACACCTTGCAAATGTCATTCTCCATCTCCTCGTCCAGCTCCGTCCGGGCTCCCTCGGGGCTGGCGGCGGGATCCGGCTCCGCGGGAGCGATGACCTGGGACACAGCGGGGCGGGGGGAAAACGATCCGGCTGAACCCCCGGCACCACTCGGGAGCCGCTGGGTTCCCGGTGTGTCCCCACTGTGTCCCCGGGTCTGTCCCCGCTGTGCCCCCCCTGGCCCTGGGAGCGATCGCGTCGCACCCACCCGGCGCTGACCGACACCGGGCCCGCCGCCCGCTCCCTCCCGGCGGCCGCGCACCTCGATGAGGCGGGTGAGGACGCTGAAGAGCCAGTGCTTGCTGTACACCGTGTTCCCCACCGCGTCCCCCTCCTCCTCGTCCGCATCGCTGCACGGCGGGGACGGGTTGCGGTCCATGGCGGCCTCACAGCCGTGCGGGGGCAGCGAGGAGGCGGCGCGGACAGAGCGTCGCCCGCGGCCCCACAGCGCCCCCTGCCCACCGGCGGCCGCTGCCGCCCC